>WBMW01000268.1:157527-189672 GCA_013396635.1 Penelope pileata
AAAAAAGAAATTCCAAAGGCATTTTAGACACTTCACAATGTGTTCTGTTGGTTTTTTTTGTTACTTTTTGGTTCTTAAGCACTCAGGTGTGTCCTTTTCCCCTGCTCTCACTGCAGTTCATTTCTGGAGTTCAGTTGTGAGAGTTTGCAGTACAAGTGCTAAGAAATTAAAATGACGTGTTTATGACTTTCTTCTAAAGTACTATTGCTGTGGAATCTCAGTGCAGTATATCTATGTCATCCCAGAGCAGAGGACCCCAGGAAGAGGTTGTTAGGACTGAAGATTTGCTTTAGGATATCCTTATCTGAGCAGGATCAGTTTTGAGCTTGTTCTGTCATTTGCATTCTCTGCATTTTAGTCTTACTTGGGGGGCGAGGGGGGGAAGAGAAGAAAGGGGGGAGGTAGAATGACAGCCTCTTCAGGAGAAAAACTATCAAAGAAAAGCTTTTCTTCATTAACTCAAGGAAATAAATGATAGCCTGCATTTGGATAAAGTGGGAAAAAATCGCCATCTATTTCTTTTTGCAATTCATAGGGAAATGTGTAACATCATTTAAGTCAAATGAAGCTGCTTAGGAGGAAAAACTTACATTTAAGATTTCATCCCACCTTATCCATTACAAACATTTTTCTAGAGTGTTATATGGAGACACCTTTACACATTCTGCAGTTTTCTGTCTGTAAAGTTACTTAACTTTGCTTGAAACAGCTGTTGATTGCTTCAGGATTGCTTGTGGAAAATGGAGCCTGGGGATAGTCAGGCAGAGGCTGGCATTATTATGTACCCTTCATGTGCTCTGTGGAATAAGAATGAGATACTAATATGAGACATTGCATTCAGCCTGATAGTAGATACACACTGGCCAAACACAACTACTCATCCAGCATGAGAAAAATTATACTGCTTTGTTGATTATTGCTGAATTGGCAGTTGGAACTGGCATCTCCTTTCAGAGCTGCAGAGGAGCTGTAGGACTATACCAAATCCAACTCTATTCATATGTAGCCATGGGCAGAATTTGGTCAAGAGAAGTAGTTGAGAGGAGTTTGTTCTTTGCCTGATGCTACTTCATTACTGAAAACTTAGGGAGGACTAAATGCTTGCCAGCTTAAAAAGTAAATAAGCAGAAATAAAAACTCATTTTTTTGGTACTTTTGCTAAGTCAGCTGTTCAGCTATGGAGAAAAAACACCTTTACTTGATTATGGCTAGAATGATTTGAAAAGGAGTTTAAGAAGAAGTCATTTTTGTCCAAAGCAAATACTGTGGATATTTCTGTGATACAAATCATATGTTTATTAAAAACCACTAAGTGTGTTTATACCCAGTCACAACCATGCGCCCTATATCTGATCAAAACAGTGTTGATACACGGACATGGAGTTTTAAGTAACTCTTTGTCTAGAACAAACCTTTACTGAACATTTTTCACAGGCTGAAACTTTGGAAAATTAGAAATAAAAATTCATATACACCTTGTAGTACTACACAGTTACGACATTGTAATACTATGCTGGTTTTTAAGTCTTGAGATCAAAAGCCTTCACCAATGTTATTTATTTCAATAAGTACTCTTGTATTCCACCTGAGCTCTGGTCGTTATGTGTATGGCTAAAGAGAGGGGAGAGACACTGTGCCTAATAGCCCTGGGACATCTTTATAAAAATAATTTCGTATAATGGACTGAGGTAGGATTTTTTAATAAAAATATGTATAAATATTTATATTTTGTTTTTATTTCAAATATTTATTCACCCTGATACCTCATTAAACAACTGTATTGGTTGAGGGTTCAATCTGGAAAGGTGGAAAAATGTTATTTTCAAATGTTTAATGTAGAATGATAGTGTGAATCATTGTTTGAGTGTTACATGAAGTTCAATTTAGGCTGCTTTTCTGGCAAATTCACCCTAGCACTACTGAATGGTTCCCTGTCTAGATGTTCCTGTGAGGTTTCCTGATGGTTCCTTCTGTAAATACTAAGAAAAAATAAAATAAAAAAAGCAAAATATCACAACCTCAGAACAGGTAGCATTTACACATCCTGCAGGAACCATGTTTCTAGATTAATTTTGTTAACACTAACATTCTTGTCTGTCTACTTGGATAGCATACTTTTGTGGAAAGAAGTATAAAAAGTTCAAAGGAATTTGTGTACTCTCATGTAAGGTAGAATAAGCCTTGGCTTAATATGTCGGTTATCAAAATAAGCTCTTTAATTCTTAAAACTTTGGTGTTTAGAAGACACACATTTATGTTGTATAGCTGCTGAAAAAAAGTTACAGATGAACAAATGTTCCTTTTTTATTTTAACCTGACTTTATCTGTGGTAAATCTCTAGCATAAAAGAACATGAGTTTAAGTAACACTTCTTGGCCACAGAAAAAGAACTGTGGAAATAATGATAAATTTTCTTGCCTTTAATTTCTCAGCTAAGTGGTTATATAAGGTGACATAAACAAAAACCAGAAACAATACTTGGCAGAAAAAGTCTTTTTCTTGTCTGTCTCCTGGTTAGATAAATCCCAGAAGCCACAGGTATTTTGTTATTTACAGACTATGTGACATATGTGATGCAGTTTAAGTTGTATTTTGTATTTGGAGTAACATTGACGCTATGTTAAATGCTGGCAATGCTAGTAACACACTGACTGTGCAGGAAAGTGTACCCTAACTCTTCCAAGCACCTGTTACGATGTAACCAGTTGTGGCCCTTTCATCCCTTTTAATGAGGTAAGTGCTGGCTATACAGTGTAGTTCTGTCTCTCATTTGTAGGACTACTACTTCTAATACTTGCCTGAAATGTGTTGTTTGTGAAAGGGGCTGATATCTTATGAGGGAGAAGACTTACACTGCTGGGCTCTGCAGCAGAGCCATCAGCAGGGGCAGTGAGCTTGCCTCCACTTGGAGGACAACATCGCTGAACATCCCTGTCATTTTCTAGTCCTCTTTCTGGTATGCATGAAAAGTTTAAACACAGTTACACACATATGAAAAAAAAGACCCAAAAACCAGTGTTGGCCCAAAGCAGTGTATTAAGTCTGACAAAGTTACATTCCTTTAGATAATTTATGGGAAATTAAATTACGGCATATGCTTTGGGATTTATCTCGGTATATACATTTTGCACGGCTTGAAATTGGAAGGAGGAATCTGGGAGGTTACACAGGAGAAACCAATATTCTGGGCTTTCTGTTTTTATTCTTTCTCTAGGATTCCCCTCCTGGCCGCTGTTCTTGCTGGTCTTTCCCTTAGGACCAAAACTTTATGCAGTGAGGAGACTGGGCTAACTGTACTTTTAGTCAACCCGTGACCATACTTACAGTGTTGTTGATTTTTTTTCCCTGCTGTGTTGCTCCAGTAGTTTGTCAGTATTGGCTATAAAGCTACTGAAGAGGTTGAGCATGCAGTCTTAGGTCCTGCAGTTTACTGCCATGCTTTGTGTTTACCTAACTTTTTTAGGAGACTTGGTGTCCCTCTGATTCTGCCTTACCATTAGGCGTAGATACAAATGGTTACTAATTAAACTTTTCATTACCTGATTGGGCTCGAAGACCAAATGGTGAACTGGCAGGTAAGGGACTGAAAATTCAGATACTGTGTTAATTGTCGTGCTTGCTACTGTTGCTTTTCTCTGTGTGTGCATTAGGTAAAGTGACAGAAGCTACCATTGTAGCTCACAGGAAAACATGAGGAAAAGGTGCTGCCTTGGGCAGGATTTGGAGTTGGGTTTTCTGAACGGTTTGTTTTGGTTTGGTTTCTGTAATGTTTAATAGTGTCAGAGTCCATGTGCTGAAAGTTACTGGTAGAATAAAGTAGTTTACAGCTTTTTTATTGGCTAACAAAACTTTCCACAAAACTTTCCACAAAACACACATTTGTACATTTATTCTTCTGGAATAATTGCATTTATTTTCCTTTCAAGGAGAGTGATACTCTTGTAATGAATAGCTTTGTTAAATTCATGAATTCTGTCAGAAGTTGGGTGAGTGTTTATGACAGCATTCACAATGTACCACTTGATATTTTCTCTTTTACTCTTCATGCGTGTGGTAAATACTAACAATGCTCTGCAATGGTTTTTGCATGTTTAATGAAGAAAAAGAGCAGCATGAGAGCACTTGCAGCACACAAACTAGATTCCTCCTGACTAGTACAGAAAAGTCCAAACTGATCTCTCTGCCTAAAAATTGCATTACCCTCAGATGGTGTCGGGAGGATTTCTCTCCAGGGGAGAGCAAACTGTTTTCTGTAACTAACCTCATTCAATCATGTAGATCGGAAGACTGCTAACATTTCTGTTGAGGGACTCTTACCACCTAAAGAATTTGGCAGTAATGTGCTGACTATATACTCAAGCTAGATTTGCTGGTGTTTTTTCCCTCCTCGACACCATACTTGCTGAGGTTTGGAGGCCAGTAGTCAGAGAAGAGACCTTTTGGTGGCAGAACATGCTTGCTTGGTCTCTACCAGTATCCTTTCCTATAGCAAGGGGCAATATAGCAATCAGGTAAAATAATCTTAAAATGTTATGCAGTCCTTCAGATAACAGTCTTGTATTTGTCTTGGGATTCTGTAAGTATGTATAGAAAAGATTCAGGCTACATATTATAGAGGAAGACAGGTGTGAGTTTTTTGAAGAAGCTGGTATAGATGAGCCAATGTCGAAGGCTAGATAGAAGCAAACACTTCAGTGTTAATCTGAAGAATACAAGCTTTAAAAGCAATGAAAGAATGAATGAAGGTGGGTTTATATGAGAATTTTGTTATTTAAAATGTAAGAAAAATCCAAGGTCACTTCCTTATTTTGTGTGGGGAAAAAGCAGATGACATCTAGTTCTGTAAAACTGACAGAAATTGAAGAAGTGATGAACAAGGACTGCAAAAAAAAAAAAAANTGGATAAACTTGCTAATTCATGTACAGCATTGAGAGGGGGATGCAAGGAAAAGCGTCCTTGTCTCATTTAGGCTTTTTCATCTCTGTGTGGTTGTGAGTTTGAGTCATCAGATAGGGAGGAATAAAATGCAGCAGTAATCTTTCCTATGAAAAGGCAGAGACAGAAAAGGATGCTGATGCACAGAAGTTAAAGGCAAGTTCAGGTGTGCAGGTGTCTTGCCATGTTCTTCCAATACACTGCCATGCGTTAGTTCTTCCTGTAATGGGCAGGTAAAACCTGCTCAAAGGAGTAGTCTACTTGGATTCATCCCAGTTTGGGAGAGAACAATTTCATAATTGTTCATCAGTTCACTCAAACCATTCACCTACCTTTGTCTGCTGTGTGGAAGATGTGTGAAATGAATGTAAAAAGCTTCTCCCTCGGCCCCTGCCATGAATTTTGAATGCTCATGGCATTGATGTGGAAAGCATGATTGCTAGAAAAACCTCCTGCCCTGACAGTGTATTGAAAATGCAAAGACAGCTAATAAATAACCTATTGGGTTAACTTCTGCTGTACCTCAGCCAGAAGCTCAGACTTGAGGCAGAGCCATACAGGAAGAACAATCGTGTACGCAACACTGAGAGACCTCAAACTTACTAAGCTACTTGCTCAAAGTATTTTTAAGTCAGTTACGGTCATTAGGTTACATTTAAGCTATGGAAAATTGTCATTTCTGATAGTTTAATGGAGAGAGCTTCCTCACTGATCCTGTTTCAGAATCAGCCTATCCAGACAGCAGCAGCCCATTTGATTGTGACTACAGCTTCTTAAATATGAAAGAGGTTTGTGAAAACTTCACTAACTTAGTCTTTCAAATAAGAAGGAACAACGAGCACTCTTGGTGTCCTGGCATTCAGTAAGATGCAGAAGACAAAGCTGGTTGGCAGTAGACTTCTACTCAACTAAACTCTTGAGAAGCAGCAACCATTCAGCTGGCAGTTACCATCTGTATTAAATCTTGCACACTAGGTTTGGAAAATGGTGGACATCAACATCTTATGCTATCATAATGTTCCCCTCACAATTTAAGAATAAACTCCTGCAGATAGGAGCATTAGCTTACCTCTCACACTCAAGCAAATGGTAAAAGCATTCATTGATCCTAGCTCATGCTTGCTTTTAGTTTTGTTTAAATTTTATTAGTTCTTTTAGAGAATTACTCATTTAATGTTTAAGCAGCAATGCAGTAAGATTTTTAGTGAAGGTACTGCTTGTGCATCTGTGTGTGCTGGTGGGCTGTTGGTTATGAAGAGAATTTTAACTGCAGTGGGAGTCATCTGGGGGATAGAGAAGTGCACAGTAGCATGTGCTGGAGAAAGTCATTAGAGCTCAAACAAGCTGATAGCTAAGAGTCTTAACAAACTGCAAAGAAATAACTGTTTAAACTTAGCAGGAGACTCTGTTCTAATTTTTGCACAAGAAAATGCACCAAGATTCAATTGGGGAAGATAATGTGCTAGACACTTTTTGGTCTTGCTGAGAGCAAGCAGAAAGGAAATAGTCTACAGCCTTTCTTCTAGAAGCCCTAATACCATTGATTTGTGTCATTGCTGAACTACTTTAAAGGCATACAGGTACAGAAATGCCCTCAGAATGGCACAAGTGTAATGTTAGTTCTTCATAGGGGAAGAGCATTCCCTGAAAGTGATGTGATGGCACTTTCTTCTCTTCAACACATACATCTGTCATTTTACTTCCCTGTTCCTCAGACCATAGCCATTTGTGTCTGGGGAAAGACTGCTAATCCCTCTGGTGAAGCTGTCCTTTTTTGTTTTTTCTCCCTTTACTAGAATTACTAGACATTGGGAATTTGCAGTGTTCTTTTCATAATTCCATTCTGCCACCCACCCTCCACCATGAACTGATTTTTGTGACGAAGAGGCAAGCTGAAACTTCTCAAAAGATGATTGCTGCTGCACTCAAAGTGTTTGGTTTTCTCTGTTAAGCTTCTAGTTTGGAAATCTGGAGTGCAATTGACTTGATGAACAGAAGTTCAGTTGTGGCCCTAAAAGAGAGGAAAAATGGTAGAAAAAGTAACTCTATGGACTCTCTTGTTTCTTGACTATAAAAACCTTAGATATGCTTAACAGGACTGTGCTTATTGTGCTAAGTTTAGAATGTCTTCAATTGTTATTTTTTTTTTTCTCTTGATGGATGTTTCTGCATGTTTGAAAGATGCTCTTAATGTGTAGGAATGAAGAGTGGGTAGAAGAAAGTCATTTTAGCATTTTAATTTAACTGATACAGTAGATTTTGTCCAGCTCTGTAAAAAGTGTTTTACATGTCTGTTTTGAAGGTAGACAGAAGTTTGTGCTCCCTTAGTATTGCTCTTAAAGAGGACAGAGGTTTATGAAAGGACCAGTGGCTCATTGTGGAAGAACAGGCATTTAAGTTTTGACATGCTGGTTAAACAGAACCTTTGTGGTAGCAAAAGTGGATTTGCAGTTTGTTGAACAGAGGAGAAAAGAAGAGCCTGCTCTGAGAAATCCTTCTCGTTTTGAAAAGAAGTAGCAGTGAATAGTTCTGCAGTCTGAATGCTGTGATAACTAAATAGATGGGGCTTTTATTTTCCTCACCTTTGCTTTTTCTGATTTTTAACAGTTATCTTTTAGTTTATATTTTACAGATTTTCAAGAAAATGGAGAGTGAAGAATTGAAGGCATATTTTTACAGATTGTAGCTCCTTATTTGAAGTTGGCCTCAGTTTTTTGGGCAGAACTGTTTGTTGTTGTAGAACACTGCCTCAGACAGCATGTCCCAGATCAGTGGGTTTCTTTTCCCCTGACTTCTCAAAGTGCAAGTGAATGGTTTTGTGTATCACATGTTCTGCCAGGAAGGATTGCTTCCAAGGCAAATAATGCCATTAGTCAAATGTTTGGGGATGATCAACTTTGACAATTTATGGATGAACTGTACAAGCTTGATTTTTTTCCTAATAAGTATCAAAGAGTGAGGCTATCAATTTGAGACAGCATATTGTTCCTTGTCTAGACTTGCAGTAAATTTAGTTTTCAGTCGATCCTAAAGTTCAATAATTCTTTTCTAAATCCTGATATTTTTGCTATTTAAGCCAAGCATGTACTCTAATAGTAGTTATACAGGAAGTACTAAGAAATGAAAGGATGATGTGTATCAATGAAAGCATTTATCTAGAAGTGTTTGCTTCATGCTAACGGCTGGAATGCTGTAAGCCTTACATCCTACTCTGTAATGGAGCATTGCTTTGCACTTTTTCCCCCTGTGTAGATCTTCTTTCATCTTGCAATGTTGATACCAGTTGTTGCAACTGTATTTTACAGTTCACACCTTTCTCTCCCTGCCCCATCCCAAAAACTTACCCTCAAACTGCAGCTCCTCCAAGTTCTTATGAATCTAAGTCTAGAGGCTCCTTTTGTCAGGTGCTATTTTATTTCTATTGAATTATTAATAGAGAACACAAGACCTATGGACTAAACTGATGACATCTCAGACTCCTTGGAAAATATACCAGTTCATATTCATCTTAGTGAATAATGTATTTTGTTGCTTATTCCTTCTTTCTGTAGGAAAACAGGCATTTTTGTGTACTTGTCCATTTTATGTGCATGCCCTGTTGCTGCTTCACAGCAAGGGCTTTCATGCAAAGAGTATGACTACATAAATTGTATCAAGGCATAGGTGCAGAATGTGTAGTCAATGATTGTAAATATCAATGGGAGGACTCAGGCTTTACTTGTTATCTTTTATTAGAGTGTCTCAGAGATTCAAGGTGAATATTAGCTGGTGAATTCACAGAGCGCTCTCTGTGTTATCCTATGTCAGCCATAGCCAGGGAGCTTGACTGGCTTTTTTGAGATTGTGTAGTATTCCCAAATATGAAATAAATCCTGATGCTTTAATCAATAGGCAGCGCTGTGTTTTGCACTGTGGAAAATCACAGAATAGTGTACCATAGCAGGCCCTGCTGTAGGCTATCTGCTGTATATTTCGTTCCTCTATTTCCTACTTCATAGCAGAGTTGATAATTTTCTCTTCAGAAGATCATCTAAGTAATCTGCAGTAATTTCTCCAAGCTACATCTAGTTCAGTTGTGACAACTGCTCAAAGCGCAACTCCAGTCCATTTTATTGATGGTTTGGACAAGGGAATTGAGTGCACCCTCCGTGAACTGTTTACAGATGACACCACGTTGGGAGGAAGTGTCGATCTGCCTGAGGGTAGGAAGGCTCTACAGAGGGATCTGGACAGGCTGAATCACTGGGCTGAGGCCAGTGGGATGAGGTTCAACAAGGCCAAGTGCTGGATCCTGCACTTTGGTCGTGACAACCCCATGCAGCGCTGCAGGTGTGGGGCAGAGTGGCTGGTAGACTGTGCAGAGGAAAAGGACCTGGGGGTGTTGGTTGATGCTCGGCTGAACATGAGCCCACAGTGTGCCCAGGTGGCCAAGAAGGCCAATGGCATCCTGNACAGGTTGGTTGTAGTGAGGTGCAGGTCGGCCTCTACTACCGGGTAACTAGCAGTAGGACAAGAGGGAATGGCCTCAAGTTGTGCCAGGGGAGGTTCAGGTTGTATATTAGGAGAAAATTCTGCTCAGAAAGAGTGGTAATGCGTTGGAATAGGATTTCCAGAGAAGCGGTGGAGTCACTGTCACTGGAGGTGTTGAAGAGAAGGGTAGATGTGGCACCGAGGGTCATGGTTTAGTGGACATGGTGGTGGTGGGTTGGCTGTTGGACTAGATGATCTTAGAGGTCTTTTCCAACCTTAATGATTCCATGATTTCACAGAAAATGAAAACGTTTCTCAAGTTTCAGTACAAATACAATGGCAAGCAGGTGAATAAATCCTGTTCACCCGGAACTTCATCAACAACGCAAATTTTTATTCCCAAAACTTGAACAAGTCCAAGTGCTATAGTTTATAGTATTCATTTTGAAACAGTTTGATGTTCAAGCATGGTGCAGAAAGTTGTATTTGTAAAACCGAAGGCCCAGCAGGCAGACCCTGCAGGAAAACAAACTTCAGATCATCAGTGTTGTTTACAACTTGTACCTGATCACTTCAGAGCTTAATGAGAGTGAGATGGGAAAATGTTCTCATCTTCATCCTGAAGATGAAGATCTACAACACGGGAGATTTCCAGCTCAGAGTTGCGGTAACTGAAGTGTGTTAGCTTGGCATTTGCTTCAGCTGCCCCCTGTAGGATGTTGCCTGCTTTAGATCTCGCTCGTTTTCTGATAAGTGAGCCTCTTAATTGCGGAGAGGGCCTAGGAGAAGTGTGCTCATTGCATAGTGTCTCAGGCAGCATAAATCGAACCATTTCTCCTCTGGTTGCATAGGAGGCTCTGCCACAGAGCAGCCATAGGCTGGTACCTTAAACACGAAGTCCTGCTGCCAGCTATTTTGTCTTATATGTTCTGTGGTGTGTTTCTTTGAAGTCTAAAATAAAGGTGCTATCACAGGATTGTAGCAGTGTTCAATTTACTTAGAAAATATTAAGTTTCAGTTCGCTGATCAATGTGAAAGGATTATCAAAGTTGTGTTCCCCTTGTCTGCAGTCATCAGCAAAGGTGACAATCTTAATTACTGGTCTTTTGCCAGTGAGGTGTGTCAGGAAGTGGGCAGGTGAGTGATCTCACAGCATCCTCAATCAGCTTAATGGTAGCAGACGTTTATGCTTATTTTCATGAAGACTTAGTGTGAAAGTCATATAAAAAGATATATCCTGTGCTCTTTTAAAAAAAGTCTGTTGAATGAAGATTGCCATTTGCAAAACAGTTGAGATACTCAGGGGACAGGTCTTCTGTGAGCACTCACAACTGTACTGAGTGTAAAACACAGCTCGATCTTTGGGCCAAACTCAACTGTCCTTGGCTCTTGGCTTTAGTAATGCGGTCTGTCACACAAGCACCATTTGATTGCATTTAACAAATGTCGTTTCTTTAGTAAGACATTGTATGTATTTATGTTTCTACAGGTTTATCAGCCAAGGTTACCGATTTCGGTTAGCCAGAAAATCTTTCCAACCAGCCGAGGTGATGGGGGATTTCCGAAGGTAATGTTATTTGTTATTTCTCTGATCTAACGGTTTGCTGAGATGAAACTTTTCTGGGGAATAAACAACAAATCAAAAACAAACAAACAAAAATAAACCAAAACCAAAGCCACCAACAAAACACCAAAGAAACCATCAAGCCACAAAACACTGAAAGTTCAACGGATTGCATTTTATGACTGTTGCAGGAGAGTAGCCAGCTCTCATGATTTCATCACGAGTCTCATCGTATTCTGTTTTTCTTGAAGCTTTGGCTCCATGAGCCAAGCAGTTAAGTGAGGATTTCAGCTTTCATTTTAAAATTATGGTTTTAGCCTTCAGGCTTGCAGAGAACATGGACTCTTGCTGGCTACATACCGGAAAGAAAACATGTTAATTTTCAAGAGCTCAAATTTCTTAAGCCTGTCTCATGATTTTTCAAGCTTGGCATCTTAGTTTTGAATGCTTGATTTTGTCAGTTATCACTTACCAACAAAGAGGAAAAAGTCAATGACAATGTAGTGGGAGGGAAGGGGGGATTGTTGTTGTTTTTCTTTCATGAAGTTTCGTGCTTGTTCTTTACCTGGCTTAAATAACAAGAGTATAGAACATGACAGTTTTCATTTGAGTTTGATAAAGAGGTAAATACTTCAACATAAATGCAGAAGATGTGGTTTATCAGACAAGATTGATAAGATCTTGCTCTGTTACCGTTGCTGGTTTCATAAATCCCAAACTGGATTTGAAATTTGCATGGGAAAATAAAACAGTCACTCAGAACTACAGAAGGTACATATTTTAGTCTTATATTCTCACTCATTAATGACTCAAAGTCTAGAAAAAAAACTGGCAGGTAAGCAAATAAGCGAGCACATGAAAAACTGTTTTGATTAAATTTCCATTACTATCTAGACTCCAACTCTTTGTCAACAAAACTTTGCTGTTCCATCTGGATAACACTATATTTTACATACTACTTCATTAAGGAAGTTCTAAAATGCATAGCTGGCTGACTCATTTGAATTTGAATTCTTTAAATTAACATGTATGCTTGTGCTTTGATTCCTAACATTCAAAGTATTTTAAAAGTTAATCTGAATAGGCTGATAGCAATGCCAGATTAAGACAGATGTACTACATGTGGTCATATTTATGTTAAATAAATGTACTAATTGTAGTAATCAGCTCTGTGTTAACCAGGTGATTTTTATTTATTTTTTTAAGTTGGCAGCTTTTAGTGAGTTCCATTTGTTGTTACTCAAAGTTGTTTCTAACACACAGGCATAAAGATGTGAACTACATGTACAAAGTATTTTGTACCAATGCTGCATTCTGCTGTGTTTATGAAAAGCCATCTTTACGTTGTACACACCTTTAAAAAAAATTCTTCAAGAGGGGATAACTCTTTCTGAACTAACCAAAAATATTACACTTTTTTTTTTTTTTTGCTTTAAAGTTATTGCATTCCTGCTTTTTCACTACCATTTTAACCTTTATGTAATACTTCGAAAGATGTTTGGCATATGCTTAGAAGGAGCAATTTTTAGCTCCAACTTTTATTTCACAATTAAGCTTCAGAAGCAATTTAAATATTGGCTGCGCACAATCCAGTTTCTAGAAGGGTCAGCATCAACAAAACCTCAGTGTTTTTAGAATCTAATTATTTTTCATCATTATTATAAAATTAATTTCAGATTTTTTTTCTTTTTTGGACGTTTTGGTTTTTTTATTCTTTTTTTGTGAGTGTGGTTTTTGGTTTTTGGTTTTTTTTTTTTTTTTTTTTTTTTTGTTTTGGGGGTTTTTTTTTTTTCCCCTTTCCAATATGATAAAAAAAAAAGACNATGCAAACAGCATGAAATAAAGATACATTTATTAAAGACAACTTACTTCCAGACCTAGAAGAGTCATATGGGACTTTTAATCTTATGATTGTATGGCAGAATTTCAGGTCTAAGATTGTTTTCACAGCTGAAAAGGAACTGCCCAACACAATACTTTTGGACATTTGCCCAGACCTTTGGTCTGTGTGGTGTGCCTGTTTGCATGTGTAAGTTTCTACTTTTCTACTCATATCCTGTAATGATACACAAGTAGCAAATTTAGTCAACAAAAAAGCAAAAATATCAGAAGGATGGAATTTTCTGGAGTCCTGTGAGGGAACATGTTTGTACAGTCACTGGAATTTAAACATTGTTTTCCCACTCTGAAATGCTGTCACTTGCAAAAACCCCATTTGACTCCAGCAAAGGCAAGATTATGTTTCTACTACTTCT
Organism: Penelope pileata; assembly: GCA_013396635.1. Classification (NCBI taxonomy): domain Eukaryota; kingdom Metazoa; phylum Chordata; class Aves; order Galliformes; family Cracidae; genus Penelope; species Penelope pileata. The sequence goes on from WBMW01000268.1 coordinate 170,753, forward strand.
TACCCAGCTTGCAAACTTTTCCTATGTGCTGATTGAAATCCATCTAGTTTGTCAGTTTCTGAAGCCCTGATGGGAGTGGGGACAGTTTGTCTCTAGGAAAGGATTTTAGCCTGAAAACAGCTCCTAGCTGGATGCCATGCAGAACCCCAGGGGCAGCTGTGTGCCTGAAAGCAGAACTCAGCCTGTAAATGGTAATAAATACAGCAAAGCCCTGGGGTGGCTTCATTCTTAGTGTAAGGAAATGTAGGAAGTATGGACATTCCAGTGAAAATTGTGGCTCTGAAGTGCTGGGAAAGAGAAGACCCTGAATATTGCACTTTGTTGGTAGTTGTGAGACTGCTGTTTGTTCAGTTTCTAATTCAGAAATTCAAAACCCTGCTGTCAGGAGAATTGAACTTGGAGAAGATAGCTTCAATTTCTTAAACTTAAAGAAAAAAAAAAAATCTTATTTGATGAACATGTCCTAAGCAATAAAATTGACATAACACCTTTACAATTTTGAGCTCTTAAACACGAACTCAAAAAACCAAAACACAGACATCTTTCCAAAAACTTGCAATATCATGCTAGCTATGCACGTTAGTTTTGTTTAAGATACCATAGTGACTTGTCACCAGCAAAGCATTTTAAGCTTGTGCTTAGCCTTTGGGCCTCCTAATGAGGCTTAAACTGAAACATGCATTTATGTGCTTTGCTGAATAACCTTCAGCCAGTGGATGATTAAGTGTGGTGAGCAAAATCAACTCAGAAGTAGCTGGGTAACATGGCACACTACTTACTATTTCAGAGACCACGCTAATACACTGCAGACCCTTTGAAGTACCAGCAGGGAAAGGATAAGTGCTCTTTTCAATGAAGTATTTCAGAAAAATCACTTATCAAGTGTATGGTAGGTGCCAAAGATGTAAGATGTTTAAAAAATGAGAGGGCTAAGCTGGAAAAAGTTCTCTCAATATTGAGACGATCTTTCAGAGCTCAGACACACTTTTATGTTGGAGGCCAGGTGGGGCCACAAAATGGAGCTCTGAATTTAAAAGCAAACAAGCAAGTTAGTTTGACAGTAGATAGATAGTACCGTGAACATTAGTGTTTTTCTCACTTACATTAGTACTGAGTTACACTTTGAAATGAGGCTCAGTGCTCTCTGTTGACTTCTGGATGTGAGCTTTGCGTTCATGATACTGAGACACTGTCTGCATTGGCTGCTTCGTGTGTGCAAAATGGCTCATTGCTCGTTTTTGGCCGTATCTGTGCGCCAGAACTACTGCACACACATCTGCCAGTGCAGTTGTAGGCCTGAGCAGTCCCAGGTATTACAAAAGGCACTGAAATTGCTGGGTTTGGTGGGCACAAGAAAACTCATTTTGAGAAGTGTAAGGATGTACAAGCGATGGTGAGCTGTGGGAAGGGTTGTCACTCCATAGCGTTACCCCCTGCAGCTCTGGGTTGGGGTTGGCGTTGGGGTCCCCCCAGCTTCAGCAAGTGGCCAAACTCCCTGGTGGAGGACTGTTGTTGGCACAGCTCTTGAATTCTTTGGCTGCCAGGGCACACTTGCTCAGCCCCAGGTAAAGACTTCTCCTCAGATACTGCATGGCTTGCCCGGCACATAACAATCTTTCCTCCTCCATAGCATCAGTATTTACAGTTGATTAAGTAGATGTTTACTTCTGGACTGAAGGTAGGGGATGATGAATACCTTAGGACATGAGAAGAGAAGATCCACGAGGCAGACTTCAGAGAAGCACAGCTAATGCTGTTTTTCTTCTCCTCAGGGATATCTTCCCATATCAAAGGAAGTAAATCGCAAGAAGGAACGCGAGGTGGAAGGGGCATGCTGGGCTCCAGGAAGTGGCTATGGACACCATTTCACCAAAATCGATTACCTCTACTCTTTTTAAAATTGTGATTTTTCCATTTGTATCACATATGATGTATGGGTTTGATGGGGTCATGGTGTCATATATTGGGAATTGTTTCTGTGTAAATCATCAAGTGTAAGAAGAAACTATGGGACTCTGAGCCTTGCTTTAGAGAATAACAGTGGACAAACGTGTACCATAAAACTAAGTTTAACATTCTGACTCAAGTGAAAGCACTTTTCACACTGTGAATCCATGTTTACAAACATTACAGGTGGGCCCTCAGGCCTGGTTCTACCACAACAATGTCTTCCACTACTCAAACTCCACAGCTCACATGAAACCGGTCAACTACTTTCTCCATTTCCACCATCCCTGACTGCTTTATGCAGAGGCTGAGAGTCCCCCTTTTTTCATTTAGATGTAACAAACCTAGTAGTTTATTTTCATCGATTGTCTGTATATCTCTATATTTTATCCATGTACTCTTTTGATGTATAGAAGTAGTATGAAACTCATGGTTTCCTTGTGGTAAGTGATTGTGATGCTGCCACGGGATTTGAGACACTGATGAATGGTGCTATTTTGGACTTTAAATATGCTCCTTGGCAAGGTAGCTCTGATGGAGTTATTTTTTATTTCCATGTTCTGAGAAGGTGTTGGTACTTTGTTTTTCTGAATGTTGTTCTTTAGACTGGACTGACTTGTTTACTTGTGTCTTCAGTGTGGCTTTCTTATTCAGTGCCGTAGGTGAGTAACTACTTATAGTGTACAAGTGAGGAACTGATTCCCTATCAGGGTCCACTCACAAACATACAGTTATAGTGGGAGCAATCACAAAACTGTAACTTATATAAAATCTGACTCCTATCCACCTAATGGAGAAAAACAAGCAATAATTTTTAACCAACCTCTCAAAATCTCTTTTTTTTTTTGTCACTTTTTTAAAGCCTTTTTGAAAGAGGGCCAAGTTTTAACGTCCTCTTCAAATACATAAAATAGGGGATATTGTAAGAAACATTCAGTAAATTTCTGAGAGGTGAAGTCCTAAAGGGGAAAGAGTACATTCCCACCATACTCTCAACATGGGGATTTTACATTTTTGTTCTTGCTCCCAGAAATCTATCAATACAAAACAATCCAAAACACAAATCTAAACAGTATCATCTACTCATGGGATGTTGTTGTGTTAGACACAGTCTGAAAGCCCACCTTGATTTTTTATAAAATTCTGTCTTTTAGCTCTTCCTTTCACAGGGCAGGCCTTGTTCTGAACTGTTTTAGCTTCTGACTGTTAAATACCAATGCATGCACTGCACTTACTAGGTTTCTTTCCTTTCCTCTCCTTCTGTATCGCTTTTCTTTTCCAATAGATTAGATACATCTATTGTGCTGTATATAGAGTAACAAACAATATTCAGCAGTTGTGGCATTTATGTATAGTTGCAGTTGTGTACTGCTGAAAACGCAGGCTTTTGTAACAATGTGATCTTTAATAATGCACTACCAGTACCCAATGTATTTTAGCTATTTTAGTAGGATTTGTTCAATAAATATGCAAGCTCTAAAGGTAGCTGTGATGTCTCTGCTTCTTTATTCTGATGAGAGCTCTCCTTTAGTTTGTTTGCACCTGTTCTTTACGTGACTTTTGACTTTTTTCGGGAATATCGTGTGATGTAAAAGGTGATTCCTTTTGTTGCCTGCTAAGCATAACCACTGAGATAACCTAAATGGATCTGGGAAGTGATAGCTGCTGGGCCACTGTAACCGTGTGCTTCTCTTCCAAGACTGCTGAGTGGGCCAGGCGTGACACTTGATGCCATTTTTAGTAATCCCACGTGGAGGCTGTGGTGTTATGTATGCATGGCAAATACAATACACCTCATTTTCCACCTCTGGTAACTCCAAAGAAAAGGTTTTTGTTTTAACATGTGCAATGAAGTTTAAAAGGATAGCGGTGTACTCCTCTCTTTTAAAAGCAGTTTTGTTGGGGGAAAAGGTATTAATAGTGTTTTCTAGGTTTAGCATACATATTGGTTTCATTTTAGCACAGAACACAGACAGAGCAGCATTTCTTACAAACACAGGCAGTGGTCTTCCAATCAACAGCAGATGTAGGTCTGCCCCTGACGTTTTCCAGTCACAAGACCACATGGGTGCAGTTCCACATGCCATGGGTGTTTATTCCTCTTAGTGAACCTACATCAGGATTGAGTTTGGTTTGATGCCTTTGGTTGTATCGTAGGAATCTGACCACGCTCACATGGCACAACCTCTTTCTGACCTAAACGGCCACTGATCTCACTGCTGAGTAGGAAACACAACAGATGGCAGTTTTTCCTTACCTATCTGCAGTATATGCATGTAGACGTCCACATTATATATATATAATATACATGGGTAAATGAGAAACAGTTAATAGAGCAATCATTAATTCATTAACTGATTTTTTTTTTTAAACTGGTCCACTGGCTGTGGGAAGTAAGTGAACCATTTGTGAAAGAGATACGAAAGGTGATTAAAAAGCCTTGAAATCCCAGTCCTGTTGTTAGTAGTGTCTGAATTAGCTTCAGAAGAAAAGCTTTTAAATCTGACAAATCCAAAGGATTGCACACATACAAAATCTGCAGCTGCTGGAGTAACAGTGACCTTCAGCATTGGCTTTTAATGTTCACAGCTACGTGCTACATTTTGCTAAAGACATAAGGATCTGTGAGTCAAGGTCTGTGAACAAACTACATCAGAACTGAGAATGCTCTTGAATACCACAGTTAACAAGTCTTTCTGTTAATCATAAACTTGAAAGACCCCTTAAAATATGCAACTTCTCTTATGCTGATGTTCTAGAGACTGAGATCTGCCAAAGATGATATCATATGCATTATGATTAATACATGCTTCCTAAATAGGCAACGATGACCTAAATTTTGTATCAGCAATAGTGGCAGTAGCATGTATGTAGCATCGCCTTGAGAATTTTTTTTAAAAGAAAAGTTGCAGAGTAACCATACAAAACAAACAAATGAAAAAAAAAACCACAATGGTATGGTCTTTTTAAGGAACCTTGGGGTTTAATTCATACCTTTCTTGTAATGCTCCTTGAATCATAATTACTAGACACAACTGTGAGGAAACTGTCTTGTTTGACTCCCTGGGACACTAACAACATGCTGTACCTTTGCCCCCGACGTTTGTACATATGACACAAAGCTCGCTTTGGACACAGAAGTATCCTCAAGCTCTAGCCACCCTTTTTTGTGCAGCGATGTGTAGCCAGGTCCCGTGCTGGGGAGCTGCAGACAGCAGCTGTACTCACACGGTCACTGCATCCCTCCCTGGCCTGTGGCACCTGCCTGGCCTTGGCCCTGCTCCCTTAGAATCATAGAATCATAGAAACACCAGGTTGGAAAGGACCTACAAGATCATCTAGTCCAACCGTCCTCCTATCACCATCCCTACCCACTAAGCTACTAAATCATGTCCCTTAGCACCTCATCCAGACGCTTCTTGAACAGNCGTGGTGCGGCCGCACCAGAGCTGAGTACAGGGGGACGATCACCTCCCTGCTCTGCTGGCTGCACTATTTCTAATACAGGCCAGGATGCCATTGGCCTTCCTGGCCACCTGGGCACACTGTGGGCTCATGTTCAGCCGAGCATCAACCAACACCCCCAGGTCCTTTTCCTCTACACAGTCTTCAAGCCAACCTGCCCCAAGCCTTCCTCGCATCTCCCCAGTGCTCAGCAGCTCCTTTTCCAGAGCTGGGCTCACCCACACGTCACAGGGCTGACAGCAGCGGGGCTGAGCCGGTCAAGGTCCCTGCTTGCAGGGCGAGTGCTGCGGTGGGGCTGGGGGCATAGAAGCAGCAGCGATGAGCCACAAGCTTTGCATGCCCATTGGGGTTGGGGACCAGGGGGAACTAAGTCCCCCTCAAGCCTCAGGCACAGTCCTTGGTGCATTGGTTGTCTGTCTGGGGCTGTGGTCTGGCGCTGTGCCTGGGTCAGTGCTGCCTTCCGTGCAGCCACTGTGGATGCAGGTCCTAAGGGAGAGGCCCCATCACTGACTACATTCAAATAGGCTGAGGGCTCGGTGGTTCAGTGGAGAAGAGAAATCTATGTGTCCCCCAGGCATCTGTCCTGGTCACCTTCTGCTGCCCCGCACCCTCAAGTGCCACTGACCTCCACCGGCCACACGCCCCGTGCAGCCACAGCACAGCCAAGTGTTGCTACACCACGGGGGTGGCAGAAGAAGCTGTGTTGTTCTCACCCGTGGGACAGCATCATTTAACTTTGCCTACGGCACAAACAGAGTTTGAGCTGGGTCCGAGAATCAAGCGCATAAAGGCTGATTTGGAGAGGAGATGGTAAGGCAAAGGTGGCAAACGGAGCAGGATGATGTTCCTCAGGTTGTCGAGGAGGCTTCCTGGAGCTGGAATATCGATTGAAACTGTTGAAAAAAGGCAGCAGTGAATATGTCTTGCAGGTAATTGATGCAGCGCAGCATGGCAAGGCACCTGTTTAACCTCCTTAAATAATTATCTGTGCAACAGAACGGCCAGTGAGTATTTTTAAAAGTATTGTGGTTGAGTCAATTGATTCACAAAACCTTGGTTTTAAAGCTCGAACCTTGTAATTACATGTCAGGGAAGATCTGGCAAATCAATTGCTGTGCCTCAGCAAACGAAAAAAAAAAAACAACACAAGAACCCGAAGATGAAATCTGAAAAGTAGGAATAAGAAAGGCTATCTGTTTTTCACAAAGCATTTTAAACTATGCATATGAAATCACTGATCAGGAATTAGCATAGAGCATCACACTTTAAAAGTAGGGCAGAACTGAACGTGTTGTTGGTTAAATTCCAGTACTAAAAAATTCATTGTTAATTACCAAACAAATAAAATATTAGCCCTTAACTTCACGGAGCCAATGACGATGAGGAAGTGGGTTAAAAACAAAAACAATTTATATTCTTAATCTTATTCAGTGGTTGTTAGCTAAGTTCTATCTGCATGGATACAAAATCTATGCAAAAGAAGAGCAACACATTTAAATCAATATCACTTTAGTGTCAGACTCCAACTAAGTAGACAGGTTTATTCTTGAAAGCTCTCAGTATAAAGCTGTTTCACCATATAACAAAATAAAAAAAAAAATCAATATGCCAAATAGGAAGTTCAAACTCAAAAAGCAAATCTAAACAGAATGAAAACGAGCCCAGATCTTTCTCAACAGCATCATGTTCCTGTTGGGAAAAAAAAAAAAAAAAAAAAGCAAACGTGATGCTGGAGTATAGCCAGCAAGCCAAGTGAGGTAATAGCTTAGTGCTGCTCAGCATTGGCAAGGCTACAGCTCGAGCAACACATCCTTCTTGGGCATCCCAGTTCGGAGAAGATGCAGCCGGTGGGGAGAGTCCAGGCACACACGAGGTGTGGTGAGGAGCAATGGGAAGGCACGGGCCCGCCCAGCACAAAGGGTGGCTAAGCAAGGGGTAGAGTGAGATGGGGTAGGCTTCAGTGTCTCAAAGAAAGTGTAGGAAACAACTAGAAACCTGGAAATGCCTTTCAGAGTGGAAGGGTAGGAACGTGGTGGAGGAGACTGCTGAGGAAGGGGAGCAGGGTGTCCACGGAATGTTCAGAGCAGACCAGTAATTACCTCTGACTATTTGTGTTGCCTCTGACTCCAAGCCAGATGATCTGATCGTGAAGGAATGATAGACTAGAACCAGGAATTTCTGTCTTTTTATGGCTTCCTAAAAGCTTTCCTAGTAAACAACGAGTGACCCCGTGCAAACAGGCCATCCACGCAAGGCTTGTGCTCCCCACTGGCTTTTTGCTCCTGCTGTAGGTTGAGCATCCTACGTGCCTCTGTTTTATAGGGCTGCTTTATAGGGCTTACCCAGGCTTTGCTGCTACAGCCATGGTAGCGTGTGTAACTTACACTCTGGTTGAGAGACGGGAAAGAGCAGGAGGAAAAAAGAAACACAAAGTGTAGCAAGCAGTTAAGAGGAATCAAGAAATGTGGAAATTGTGGCTGCCTGAGGTGGAGCTTGGGAGATGCAGGGTGAGCAGAGACAAAGCATGAGGGTCTGTTTCTCTCTGCAGCCAGGGCACGCCTCAGTGTCTTGCAGTGCCTGCTCACAACAGCAGGACCACGATACGCTGGCCGGGCTGTGACCACAGCTAGTGACACTGGCTTGGGGGCCACCACAGCCAGAGACTGTGCCTTGTGTCCCAGACTGCCAGGGGCACAGTGGAACAGGAGAGGTGAGCTGTAGTTTGTGTCCCGCTGAAGAAAGAGCCCAGTAGCTGGGTACTCAAATACTGCCTGCCTCTGCTGCGGAATAAGGAAGAAAACGCACCCTGCATTTATAGTCTGACTGCAATGTAAACACAACCCAGAATCCTCAGGTGACCTACTAGCACACTGACAACCCCTTCCGCCTACACCAACGCATCTGAACAGTTTTGTCAGCGCGTTCAGCGCTTTGTGCGACCATCTGTCTGTCAGGGTATGACCACGGCTCAAAGTGCTGTGTAGGCTGGTGTAAATTGTCTCAGGAAGCAGTGTAAGTGCAAAATCAGCTCTGCTTAACAGTGCCAGAAGGATGCTCGTGCTCTCTGTGCTTTCATTTCTACCTTGCCCTGTCTGATATTCCTGAGCACGTTAGTTACACCGACTTGAACACACTGGTCGACTTGTAAGATTGATTACTTTTCAAAGCAGCCTAACTCTATTCCTGCTCCAAAGGCAAAAATCTGGTGTTCAAACTTCTGTGTTCAAAGACTTCACCCTGTATGGCACTTTGTGTGTGCTGCTTCTCAGAGCTCTCAGCTCCTTGTGAGTCATCTAATGTTTTCCATCTGCTGATTACAGAGGAAGAGATGTGACCCAACAGCTGATGTTTTATACAAAGAAACAGTATCCTGTTTGCACAGTGCTGTTTCAAATTTAAATTGCACGTGTCCAAAGTCAAACCTTCGAATCTGTCCAGACAGCTAATTGTATTGTTGGGAAATTCAATTTAGAATAGATTCTGAAAGCTTGAAGAAGTCACAGCAGCAGGGACTACTTTCTTTCAAGACACATGCTCAGGATGAAAGTACTGTCCAGGATTCTCATCCATTTTTTCATGTGTTCTCATGTGTGTTTTGCAGTTTCAAGTCTTCAGTTCCTCTCAACAAATTCTTATTAACAAGTATTAATAACCCAGAAGGCTCTCAGCTCCACGATTTCTCCTCTAAACACGTGATCATCCCAACATTTGCATTTGATATCTGGAAATACCAGGGTGTTTTAAGCTCCAGTTAAAATTCTGTGTACCAGGCCACTCAGGACTTACCGCTGACTATCCAACTTTATACAGCATGACTACTGGACAGCAAGCTACAGATGCTGAGTTAAGGCTGAACTGCCATAGGTTTACTGCTCTAGCTAGATTTACTTTCCCACTGCTTATGCAATCAGCCTCATCGCTGACTGTACTGACAGCTGCACAATTGTTGCTTGAGTCGAGCGTGTTCACAGGCTGCCAAGGCAGCCTCGTCTCTGGAGGTTTCACTTCCCTGTGAGTCATGGTGGCTCGGTCACTTTTTCCTCACTACCGTTTGCTGGGAGGTAGGTTTCTGCCCATTAGTCACTCTATTGTGGAGCTGGTCTGGTGCAGTCCCCGGGGAGGCTCTGGAGCCGTCAAGTTTCCGGCGCAGGGTTCAGTTGGCCATTCAAAACCACCTGTAGCCTCGCAGAAATTCACAGCCCATTTGCTTTCTTTTCAAGTCCAACCAACTCTCAGCGTTTCCTTGGTAGCCCATGCTAGCTGGCAGTGCTGCTCACAGGAAGGTTGAGTGAGGACAGGGCTGCGCGGGGCAAAAACAGCCTCCAAAAAAAGAAAGGAGGGAGGTATAAAAGAGTGTCTGAGCACTGTGTTTGTAAATAAACAGCATTAAGTTATCAGTAAGTTAACCGTAGCAGCAGGAAACGGCTCTGTCAGATGCTGGAAAGCTAACGGTGGCAGGAAACAGTTATGTAAAGTGCAGAATTGCTTCTATTTAAAAGTGCACTTTGATCAACAAAGTGAGAAGAGACGTATTTCGTGCTTTTCACTCCGAAATACATCAGTTCTGTAAAGCTCTTTCCAGGGGGGAGCCCCCAGTTTACAGGCTAGCAGTTTGCTGCAGCTAGTGAAGCTCACAGCACAGCTGACACATGCACGTGAGCCAAGATAAAACAAAGGCATGCTTTCCCCGGTCCCACTTGCTGCCTGCTCGTTTTTTGAGCAGCCTGCATGTGTTCGGCTGGGAGGGTGAAGCTGTGCTGCTGGAAGGGGTGTGGAACTGTGCCTTGCTGAAGCCCAGCACTGCACCTCCCCACTTCCTTCTGCATAGGGGTCACAGGCAAGCATGGTTTAGCCACACTCTCCCATGTCTAGCAGCTGCGTGAGCTAACTATCTGATAAAAATAAGCATTAAACCCATCTCTGCATGTGTTTGTTCACATGAACATTTAACAGATGATGTCCTGGCTCCGGGGAGAAGTTTTCTCAATGATCAGAGTGGGATCACCCTGGTGCTTCAAAACAAGAGGGGCACAGATCTGGACAGTGAGGAATGACTCCTTGCAATAGAAAAGAGGGACCTTAATCAAATCCTTTTACATGGCTAAAGTTATCTATCCTAATTGCCAGATGGAAAATGAATCCAAGAACACTGTGTGCCTAAATCATGTGCCAAAACACCAGGGACGTTGAAAGAGTAAGCTATCAGTTTGATCTCACACAACTGTAAATCCTGAGTTATTCCACTGGAGTTACTAGGCTGAATAAACAAGATCAAAACCAGGTTCATAGGGACGATCCAAATCTTTTGGTGCACTTGTAACATCGACAGGTCAGCTGGGTAACTGAAGCTGTGTAGCTTAGCCTTTGTGGCCTGGACATCGTCACTGAATGAGTTCAGAGAAGCGCAGGCCTCAAGCAGAGGGGCCTGGCCAAGCCCAGAGCAGGTGAGTGGCCTGGGGCTCTGTCCTTGGCCTTCAGCCTTTCTGTGGCATCTGAAAAGCAAACCTGAGGTTTTCAGTCCTGCCCTGGGCACTTGGGTGTCTCTGACTTCAATCTCTTCATGCATTTTAAGTGAAACAGCCACTGATCCTTAGTGGGTTTCCCTTCTAAGCCCTGTCAGACGCTGCCCAGTCCTGCTCTGTGGAAGCCACGAGTCATAGCTGAATTTGTGCTGGGACAGCCCGGGACCTGTTTCTCCTTATCCCCTAGGAAACCGAGTCTAAACCACAATCAGCTACCAGGTAATTTTTGGTCAGGGAATAATTTTGTACCCATTTAAGGATTAAGGTTCAGGGAATGGAGTTAAAGGACAAATTCGCTGAAAACTCATTTTTCCCCAGCTGCTTTGATAGCCTTCACACTGCTCTGATTTGCTTGAGAGGTGAAGACGACCTGAGATCAGGGCCAAGAACAGGGCACTGTTCTGCTGGGCTGCCACGAAGGGACGAGAGGGACACAACTCTGCTCTGTGCTCCTCTAGTCCCACACTCTCGCCTATTGAGTTTGTGAACACGAATCCCACCTATGTGAACAGCAGTTGGAGTTATCTGCCATGATGAAAACAGATAGCGTCTTGTTTGTGAACAGGGCGATGACTTTTTGCCCAGTGTTAGATTGCGTTTGCTTCTCCTTCTGAAATCAAGCAATAATTTTTTTATTGCATGTTTTTGTATATTAATGCATTTCAGAAAGCTTGGGTTTCCTTATATCTTCCTGAATTATGCCTGAAACACTGAGCCTGTTCCCATGTACCCCAGACCAACATAAACACTCTCTCTAGACAATATAACCGTGTTGAGTAACTAGGTTTTCAACAACTGGTGGAACATCACCTTTTACTGGTGCATCTGTTTTTCTTTGGATAATAACATACCATTTGCTGGCTGGCCTTTAAGCCTTAAACACCAGAAAATAACAACAAATACATTACTAAGAAACACCTTGCAAAAATGAGAAAACATTTCCCCAGAGGCCTGCAGGAATAACAAACTCTTTACAGGCAGATATGCTCATTTTGGAACACATAATCTCCATACTCTGAATTAACTAGAACAGCTAGTAGCAATCACTTTTGATGCTTGAGTGAACATGACTAGGTATACTCAGGGTGGTGGCTGCACCTGAGGCAAAATAAGTGTTTAAAGTAGATCATGCCACTGCATTTTACACAGATGATCTTTAGCAGCACCATTCTTAAAGCAGAGTACCAGAATTGGGATGGTGAGCAGCAGGCTGCCCTGCACATTGGGAAACCTCCTCTGGGGCAATGCAGACAGCAAGCCAGAGTGTTGCTGGATTATAAATAACTAGATTTGGCCTGGCTGCTCCATGGATCATGCAAGTTCAGTGTGGACAAGGAAAGCAGATTAAGGGTCTCGTGTTGCCTATCTGAGCCAGCAGCTTGCTCATACAACACCAACACAAGACAAACAAATAAGGTTGGAGTGACTGCTGCTCTTCTGGTGGTGGCTTCCAAGGGAGAGACACGGGACCCTGGGCATCTCCAGCATCCTACATGCTGCAAGCAGTTCTTGTGCTACGGAAAAGACGCTCTTGCATAATCTGGGATTTTAAGGGATGCTAACTAGCAGGTAGTACCCTCAGTACGCCAATATTTCAAATCACCTCAATGCCACAGCAGGTGCCTGCTATCTGCACCAGAGAGACTTCCAGAATGGCTGTGGGTAGCAGTCAGCTGCTCAATTACAGTGTACGTGTGGCTAATTGGGACTGTGCTATTCGCCCGTGAACGGGCAGACCTCAGCTTGTACACCAGCTTTCAAGTACCCCAGAGTATACCATTTCCACCCCATGCATGTGCCACAAGCTGATTTCCTGATTTCATTTGCATTTCCTGAATGATGTGGAAGCTGTTAAAAAGAAAGAGAAAAAAAGGAAGCAGTGGGTCAGAGGAACTACTTAATCCAATGCACTCAAAACTCCTGTCTTCTGCTGCTTGCCAGAAGTATCTTTCTTTTTTTTTTTTTTCTATGAAACAAAACTTCATATGCCAATATCTTGGATCATGGCATTTTCAGGAGCATGCACCTCATGTTGCCAATCTGAGTAGTCACATATGTCCACTGTTGTGCTGTTTTCTTGATTTATTTTTGCATTCCTTGGCCTTCGTAAGAAACAGTAGTGAGAAAACATAATACTGAATGAGCTACACGTCCTGGCTCGATGTCCTTGTAACACAGTACTCTCTGAGCATTCACAAAAATTATCGTCTCTATTAAAAGCCAGCAGTTGTAAAACCAGAGGTGAAGTCCCTGAGGGAGGACATTAATGTACACAGCAGATGAGCCTATTCCCCACCACCAGCACATCTGTGCCATGTGCTGCATGACAGCCCCAAGGACCTGCTGGTGGTGGTGGTGACGTGGAGGAGCAGAGCCACTGGTCCCAGTGCAGCAGAAGGACCACAGGTGGCTACAGGGCTTGGTGAGGTGCAGGGAAGCATTCCCACGTGCCTGCTATGCTGCCTCCTTGCCAATGGCCAAGAGGCAACGTTTGCAAGGAAAGGTGGGGACAACACATGGCTCTTGAAGGTGGGAACTCAGAGACCAGCACTGCAGTTGAGGGACATTTGCAGAATTTGTTCATTTGCAGTCCCCCTCTGTGATATGAATGGGAAATGGTGCTGTTTTCCTTTCTCATTGAGATAATTTCAAATTTGGTAACAACTAGAGATGATGTAAGAGGTGAACAGGCTAACGGCCTTCAAGATCCTGACACACCAGCAGAAAAAGTTGTTTTTGAAAACGTAGCCTCAACTTTCTGGCCCTCGCTTTTCCAGATTTAAGAAATGACAATAATGTTTACTACGTAATGTGAGAGGCTGCAGTGTTGTCTGAGGGCAGATTGTAAGTGTGCATTAAAAACAGCCTAAAAACAGCCCAAAGGCCACAGCATGATTCTAAAATATATGGGAAACCGGTTGAGTCCATTGATTTCTTATGCAAACTAAGGCAAGTCACTCTGTGTCTGTTACAAAAAGTTCATCAGCTACAAACCCAGTGCTGGAACCTGCTTGTTGGTACTACAGAAACGCAGTCCCCACCTTGTCTCTCCCACTTCACAGCCCTTTTTTGGCTGTAACTCCTCCATAAAATACCACCTTCGTCCAGGAGAGTGCTGCAGGTACACATTAGTGACTGTGGAACAGTAAAGGCGTGCTGATCTGCTTCACACACGTGTGAAAGACTTACACAGCAATTTGCCATTATTCTTTTCTACATACTATTACTGCAATGATTCATAAGACTGATTACTGATACTTTTTCTCTGTACAGTTATGAAACATCTACTATAGCTATCACTGCTTGCCTCAACCCACAGCTTTTGCCTGAATTATATCGCTTTGTTCAGCTGGTAACTGTTTTAGGATCATCAATGGTTCTCCTCCCTATACATTCATCTGGCTCTTTTATCAGGAACGACTACATGCTTGCTGTGCTTTTTTTGTTACTCGTTGCTCTTTGAGCATACTCTTCAGGAAAGCTATTCCTTGTCCACCTAGGAAGCATAAGACACTCACACCTTCCTATCATAAACAACAGTGGTCACTGCTGGTAGTCAAAATTCAGAGTAATTACACTGGCTAATATATCCAAATCTTTCTTCTTCTTCTGTCTGGGTGAGTTGCTTGTAATAGAATGAGAATCCTTTATTATTGATGGCCCTGAGGTGTGGGGCTCAACATTTAATTTTGTCCTGTTTCTGTTAATCTAGTCCTGGAGATCATTTGCATGTGTTGGTCTTCCTCTGTGTCCAGCAGCGCCTTGCAATACAGCTTTTCAAATCCTGCTCTGTACTGAGGGGTGGTGTTGTGCAAGGTCTGTCTGCTAAGCCGTAAGGCAAGAGAATTTTGCCTTAGCCAATTAAATTAACTGACTGGCAAAAGTTTTAAGAAAAAAAACTGAAAGTTTGAAAGTTTAGTCCAAACTAAAGGATCTACTGATATAAAAGCAAACAATTTTTTAACAGTCAGCAAAGATTCATCAAGAACAAAATCTCATCCAACAAATCTCATTTCCTCTACAATAATGTAGAAGGTCTGTGAATAAACAATGGAAGCCATAAATCTTGCCTTTTGTTATGCTTTTGACATTGGCTGGTGGGATCTTTATATAAGCAAACCAGGGAAACCAGATCAGGATGAAATACTGTTGGGTGGAAGGGAATTGGATAACCACACCAGAAAAGTGCTTAGCCATTTACTACAAAAACACAATAGTACATTAAGTTCTGTCCTGGGTTTTCTGCAAATCAACATTTTCAGAACTAGGTATCAAACTAGGAAGCACCCTTACTAAATTTTAGGCACCAAGCTAGTGGCACAGGGAGTGATGCTGGTAAGTGCCATCAGCACTGTTTTCTTGACAAACTGGAGAAATGAGCTTTTTTTTTCTTTCTAAATAGACACCATTCAAAAAGAAGGTGCTACATGCAGGCACTACTCAGTGGTCAGACAAACACCACATTTTTTGGATTGTACTTCTGCAGAAAAGGATCTGAGGGTCACAGCGGGTCTGAAGCCAGCAGGAGTTAATCTGCTGCTGTTGCCAGAAAAGTGAACGCAGCACTGGAGAATATAGACAGAGGCATTGCCTACAGGGTTTGTACAGTACTCGTTCCACTCCAATCAGCATTTTTAAAGCCTCAGCTGAACTGCTGCATCCAATTCTGGGCAAGGCACTTCCTGCAAGGTGGGGAGTCACTGGAGGGAGTCCAGAGGAGAGCAGTGAGATTGGCTAGAGGTCTACAAAATGCTCGTGGTGAGGAAAGAATGGGAGAGATAGGACTGTTTAGTTTGAAGTGAGAACGTGGCAACATGCCTGAAGGCATCTGCAGAGGGGCAGAGGAAAATCTTGTTTCCCAGCCCATGATTTAGGACAGGAAACAAAGGGCCTACACCTCAGTGTGAGGCTTTAGGATGAAAGCTGGGAGGTGTTTGCTAAGAGCTAGGACAGTGCTGGAGGACACTTTGGAAATTGTCACATAGATGCTGAGGAAAATATGCACAAAATTCTCTCAAATATTGTAACTGTGTAGTTCACCCTGCTGAAGAAGGCTAAAAGGTTTCCAGTTTGGTAACTACTGTCATCAACTACATTCATTTCATGTAGCAAACAAAAGAAAGGAGAACAATACATTAAAGATAGGTGCAGTACTGGTAAATAAGTTTGGGGGTGGATGAGGTTTCTCAGGCCTCAATTCCACTTTGCAGTAATTTAAAGAAATGCTTAAGTAAGAAATGCAGAATGGCTGAAGGCTCATGGATCTGAAAATTTTGATTTTAACATATTCTGGTTCTGGCTGCACTGTCTCCTGGGATCTTCATGTCAGCCACAACACCCCTGCACCTACCTGGTTTCAGCAGCTGGAAGATGGGAAGCTCCATCACCTCAGATAGGCTCAGGACACCATCCAGAAAGGGGAACATGGGCTGCATACCTTTCTTTCAAGTGTGCTTTTGCATCCTTTGCTTAAGCAGCATGGCCCTGATGGGGTCAGGCTGTCAGGAACCAGCTAGATGGGTCAGCAAGACCCATCTTCCATCCCTTCTACGGCCAGAAGAAAAAATTGCACCTGATGCAAGATGGCAAATGCCTGTTTGAGCTGCTCAGCACGGAGGGCATTTGTCTGCAGTCTGGAAGGTTGCTATGGAAGTGGTGGTGATGCTCACCTGGGTCATGATGGAGGTATCCTGGCTCCCCAAAGGCAACGGGTCCCAGGCCTGGCCAGCGAGATGTCTCGCTCCTGTTGACTCTCATTCTTTGTCAGCTAAAAGCAGATCTTCAGCAGACCAGCTGGCAGCCACAGCAGCAATCAGGAGCTGGACCAGTGAGGCTGCGTGCTGTGCTGGGTTTGTTTGTGCAGCAGAACTTTACAAAATCGCCAGCAACGAACAGGCAGAGAAGCTGTGGCACTTGTCATTCTCCCTTACACATATGCTCCTTCCTGTCACCTCACAGGCTTACACGTGGGATCTCTAAAGATAGCCACCCAACACATCTAGCTGAATTTTTGAACCATATGGATGATTTTAGTTACTTTTAATAATATAGGAGAGAAGAAGGTTTAGCAGGTTTTCCCCTTAATAGCCATCTCCCTCTACATAGATGAAAAGAAATGGGAATGGCATACCATGTCAATGAATCAGGGGCTTTGATGCTTTATACTTCAGATATTTTTATGTTTTTCCACCTCTTCTCCACCCCATTTAAAACATTCCACGTGTTCTTAAGTGCAGCACTGTTGATGGGTACGAGCAGACAAGCATGTAACACTTTGAACCACGGCTGTTTGCTTGTCCTGCTGCAGCAGGGCTGCCTTACAGCTGCACATTGCCTTCCAAAGTTCACAGGAGCAGCACCAGAAGAAGCAGTAGTCTCTGGCTGGCTGGCCCTACAGCTACCTGCAGGTGAGGTGCAGTGAGCGTAACAAATACGAGGGGGAAGGTGAGCAGCACGTGCATCATAACCAGCACAATCCGACTTGCTGCACCCAGTCCCCAGTATTTCCACAACCTACCGTGTTTATGTTGTTTCAGTGTGTAGTTTCATTTTTCCCTTTAGCTCGCTGCCTTAAGAAAACTGTTAATTAAAGGCAAGGGATGGTTTCAAGACACCCACTCAGGCACTAAGCTGGTTTTCCCCTTGGAGCACCTGCCTGACACACTGCCAGGACACACTGCTGCTCATGGTGCTGGGCCAGCCTGCTCCTGGGGGCTCGTGGCAAAAGCCACGTATTACATGTTTCCTCCACTACCTTGTCTGCATGAGACTGACCAAGAGCTTACAAATAAATTTTACTTTCACATCAGCTTTCAGATCACCCCTCAGAATGTCTTCATTCTACCTATTTACTTGCACATCATTTTCTTAATTTCAACATCAGGGTGATTATATCAGTTCATGTACATTTGAAAGACTACAATTTATTACACATTTCCCTGAGTACAGAGGTGTAAATCTGTTTCTGGGCATCATTCTTGTTTAATCCTGAAGACTGGGCTCTTGGTGTGCTCAAGGGGTCAATGCTAAATGATGGATGGACCCAAAGCTGTACATTCATTCCTGAAATGAAATTTAAAATGTTCTTTATTCTGGTAAAGTGAAAGAAAAAATAACTTTTTTACAGACTTTCCACAAGGAAAAACGTCAGGAAGAATTATTTGTGTTCTGTGTGTCATATAAAAGCAGTTTTATGTCAATTGTTTAGCTTTTCCTTGTTTTGTGAAGATTAAAAATCTGTGCGGTTTTCCTCATTTTAGACCCAACACAACTCCTACTAAACTTCATTAAAGAGAGCTTTGTAAACAATCTTCTTCAGAGGTGAAGCCAAGAATCTGGGAAGGTTTATAGAGCTGGCTTTCATGCAGACAAGAGGACCACCATCAAATAAAATCTCTTTAAATTGAAACTCCCCTTTATGATTTCTCACTTTTGCTATGGGTAACAAAAGGGAAGATCTAATGCAGAGATAAATTTTCCTCTCATCCACCTGCTTGTTGCACAGCTATCAAATGCATCTGAATCTAGTCACCCTAAAAGACGCTATACTCAATTAATGGGGCTGCTGACCTGATGTGGTACCACAGTCCCTCTGTATTAGAGTCATAGAATCATAGAATCATAGAATGGTTCAGGTTGGAAGGGACCTTAGAGATCATCTTGTTCCAACCCCCCTGCCATGGGCAAGGACACCTCCCACCAGACCAGGCTGCCCAAAGCCCCATCCAGCCTGGCCTTGAACACTGCCAGGGAGGGGGCATCAACAGCTTCTCTGGGCAACCTGTGCCAGTGTCTCACCACCCTCACAGGGAAGAATTTCCTCCTTATATCCAGTCTAAATCTACCCTCTTTCAGTTTATAACCATTACCTCTTGTCCTGTCATTACCTGTCCCTGTAAAAAGCTCCTCCCCAGCTTTCCTGTAGGCCCCTTCAGGTCCTGGAAGGCTGCTGTCGGGTCCCCCCGCAGCCTTCTCTTCTCCAGGCTG
>WBMW01000268.1:189969-206579 GCA_013396635.1 Penelope pileata
GTTCGTCCATCAAACCCATATTTATCCAGTTTATCAACCAGGATGCCGTGCAGGACAGTGTCAAACGCCTTGCACAAATCCAGGTAGATGACGTCGGTTGCTCTCCCTTTATCCACTGGTGCTGTAACTCCATCATAGAAGGCCACCAGGTTTGTCAGGCACGATTTGCCCTTGGTGAAGCCATGTTGGTTGTCGCCAATCATCTCATCTCGATTTTCCATGTGCCTTAGTAGAGCCTTCAGGAGGATCTGCTCCATGATCTTGCCAGGCACAGAGGTGAGGCTGACCAGCCTGTAGTTTCCAGGATCTTCTTTTTTCCCCTTCTTGAAAATGGGGGCTACGTTCCCCCTTTTCCAGTCAGTGGGAGCTTCACCAGACTGCCATGACCTTTCAAATATGATGGATAGTGGCTTGGCAACCTCATCCGCCAGTTCCTTCAGGACCTGCGGATGAATCTGATTAGGCCCCATGGACTTGTATACCTTAGCATCAAACCAGATTTGCCAGCTTCCACTACAGCGTGAATGAGCTGCTGAAAAGCAACTTGTAATTACGAGGGGAATTCTCCAAGTTCTTATAAGGTCCATACCTAGGGAGCCTCCCATGGTTTTAAGGTATTCTATCCAAGCAGCCTGGAAAATAACAAGAGGTTGTAGCAGAAAGTTTCCATGCACCTTGTAACGTGTGCAGCAATCACTGCACTGTTTTTAGTACATTTCTCTGAGTTAGATCCGCACTGACAAGGGCTGCATGAACGCCTGACTGGTTTCTGCCTCGTGCAGCTTTGAGCACTTCATAAAACGACACAGCCAGCAGCAAACACTGCTTAGGATCCCTGAACCCTGAAAGGGGCTGTACTGCTGACCTAGCGTCAGGAGGGCACTGATGTGTCCCATGCCCACCTTTTCCAAAGAGAAACCAGCATCCCAAAGGCCACCATTGTGCAGAGACTGCTGCAACTGCTACCCCTCAGGTTTTGACAGGCACGTTTTCAGTACTGACCTCCTAAAAAGGCACTGAGAGCAAAATTGGGACATTCTGAGCAAAGTAAACATCTCCAGCTCAGCTCAGAGCTGCTTTTTGTCTTCAACGTTCAGACAGGAAATTGTGCTTCAATCAAAGACTTTCCCCTCTCTATTTTTAGCTACTTGGCCCTTCTCTCTTAACATTTGTGAACTTGTAAGCAAATACGTGATTTCTAACTAAAATGTCAGTGCCACTTAAACACACAAAATGAAATTTCTCTGAAAGCTTAAAACCGAGAAGTATATAAACGAGGAGCCTCAGCATTTATGTGTCCCAGCAATGGTGTGAGGGTTTCTGTCCTTCTTTGTTTGCTTAATGTAAAGTCACTGCTACACTTGACCCTCTTTTGCAAATCATTTTGAGCTTGCTGAGGGCTTGGGAGAAATAGGAAAGGGGGAAGTGTGACAGGTCCTGCAGTGATCTTTGTCGCAAACCTTGCTGCTGGGCAGCTTCTGAGGAGGCCATGAGACATGATGTGTGTGACAGCTTATCAGATTTTGTCGCTTACAGGGCCTGGCTTGCACACTTCACAAAACAGTCATTTTCCCAGAAGATGGTCTGCCCCAAAGTCTGTCTTTGTTTCTAAGTCAGTATCTGTGCTACACATTGCATGTTCATGCTCATCCACTTCTCTGCTGTTAGCAAATGGAAGGGGATGATCACCTCCAGCGAGCAGCATGTACATGGTGAAACTTCTCTGACGGACTGGAGGGACAGGCCAGTGCTCTGCAAGTGGAGTAACCTGGAGTTAATGCAGCAGTTTGGGCTTTTGTCCACCACCTTTAGGCAGTT
This sequence comes from Penelope pileata, assembly GCA_013396635.1. Taxonomy (NCBI): domain Eukaryota; kingdom Metazoa; phylum Chordata; class Aves; order Galliformes; family Cracidae; genus Penelope; species Penelope pileata. The sequence continues at coordinate 191,788 of WBMW01000268.1, forward strand.
CACTGACTGTCTATCCAGACACAGCCCATTGAAAGGTAAAGGTTACTTTGGAGTTTTGCAGTGAGGGAATGTCCTGTGGAATGAGTGGGCAACCTCAGAGCTGGGGGACACGCTGTAGCCCTGCTGCGCTTTGACAACAGAGAGCAGTGGGTGTCTGAGCACAGAGTGCCTCTCAAAAGCCATAAAATGAACAACACCAAAAGGTTAATTTTTTCCAGAATACTACAAAGTACAAGTCAGTTCTTTTCTAATTGTTATCTGTCAGTATTCAATCCAAGTAATAGCACCTGTAGAGAAAAATATTTCAATTAATTTTGACACTTGTTGCCAAAACCGAAGAACACCACAGCATCCACACATGATTGCATGGACCGTTTCTCCTCCACCCACAAATTTTCTAATTCTATGCTGAACAAAAACACCATTAGACAAACGTGAAAAGAGAAAAGAGAAAATAAAACGGAAATACCATACACACCCTAGTACTTTTCTTCCTCATATTAACTGTCTCCTTTTCTCTACAGCAGACCCAGATTTTTCTTCTGCAATTCAGTTGATAGCGATTTGCTGGGCTGGAACTCCACTCTTCTGTGTGATGTGCAAATGTGTGGGGCAGGCAGCAGCAAGCAAGCCATAAATCCAAAGCACACGCTTCAGAAAAGACAAGAAGACAAGGTAGAGAAAGGGAGATGTTTGTCCAGATGTGTCTGTGAGAGAGCAAGCAGCACTTTGTCCCTTCACTTTGCTGGGACCGTTTGTGTGCATAATTGCACACCTGGGCCAGACTTCTGATGAGCTAAGAGCAGAATAAAGAAACTTGGGGAGTGGAGAGGAGTTCTGAAATTCTCAGACTCATTCAAGGGAAATATTGTGCCCAAGTTTATTCTGAGTCAGTGCTGTGATATCCATCACTGTACTGCATGAGTTGTTTGGAGCAGAAAACACACACATTTATGCATGCACACATACAGAGCAACACACACTCGAGAGCTCTGGAGAGCCCAAGTTTACTTAACCCAGTGACACAGAAAAGGTTCTTCACACACAGAAGAACGTGCTGAACAGTGAAACAAAAGCATACTCTTCACCTACCAAAGCCAAGGGTGACCTGCTGTGGCTACCCAGTGCTGGTGTCCTCAGCTGAGGAAGACAATAATTGAACAATTTATCATCTCTTTCTGCTTTTACTTTGTTCCTATTCTTCTATGGGTTGTGACCATCTTTCACACCTTCCCCTTTTAGACAGCTCTCTTACCATACAAGGGATTTTTACATGTGGGAGAGACGTTTCTTGTTCTCTTTGCTATGCCCTACACCAGGGCTCACCAGCTTTCAAGGCCGCACTCACTCAGCAAACAGTAAACGGCCATCTGTGCTTCCACCCTTGGCCTCCTGTTACCACCTGTCCCTGCATTCTAAGGGCTCTGCTAGCATCTTCTGTCATATTTGCTGTTTTCTTCTGCCATCTTTTGGCTGTGTGCTTTTGAGGTCCCGTGCCAAAGAGCAGGATGATCTCAGAGCTATGTTATTGGAGTCCCTATCTTCAGCCCCTGTGAAAATCGACATTCCTTCAGCGTGAATATATTCGAAGGATTTTGAAGATCATTCTAGAGAACATATTTTCCAAATGTAAATACGGGTGTGTAACATGTGCGGGGGCCTGCATGTCATGCTGCTTCTCACTGTCTGCAGCAGGGTTTCTTTTGTGTTAGAAAGCATGTGTCCTTCACACCAGTGGTCTTTAGCCAGACCTCAATGAGAAGCAGGACACAACCTTCTTATGCAATAATAAATACTGTAAACCCAGAATAAACTCTGCCTGACCTTCAACCACTTTCCAAGAAATAGTTTAAGTATTTTCCAAAAAGGCAACGGTTATGTAGGAAGTTGTCCAGCTTGGCAACTGTATGAGAAAGAGATGCCAAAAGTCCAGCCTCACTTACCAGCCTCAGGAGTACAGTATCTACCTGCAGGTTTCTATTTGATAAATCAGAGTTAAGCACTGGATGCTTTCCTTTCATCACAACAACGCACCTGCAGCCTTTCTAGTTCACTGTATTTGTTTTGGTTGCTATGCCAAACCATAAGCTTAAACCATCTTACTTAAGCACAGATGTTTTAATCTAACGAGAAATTCTATTTCAAATGGTCAAAATTCCTCTACCAGTGCCCATTTACATAAGCTGAAATAAAAACTAAACAAAAGTCAGACTTTGAATAATGGTTCTTGCGGAATTGCTCCAGCTTTTGTCTTACACCTAACAAGTTCTCTCAGACACAGTGAGGAAGAGAAACATTTTGCCCTCTGTTTCTTTGTGAAAGCTTCCTTATCTATGCTGAGAAAAGGGGTCTGCAAAACTCTGTATTTTGAGGGCTATCAAACTTACTTATCTCTTGATTCTCCAAAACAAGCATGCAGGATTAATTCCAAGCTTTATTTGTTTTCAGGTCTTCTTACCTTCAGAGTCGTGCAATCTGACTTAGAGGTGGCTGCATTCCAAGCACTCTGCAAGCAGAGAACCCCAGTGCTTCAGGGTTTCCTGGCTGACCATATTTTTCCAATGTCAAAACACCACAGACAGTTATGCAATCATATATACTTTGTCTAAATATAAGACAACAAGTTTGCTGCCAAGAAGAGAGAGAATTTTTTATCCAGCTCTGAAAACAAACTGATCACAACATATTTAGGATGACCAAATGTGGTCTAACGCACATTAAACTTATTTGTTTTAAACGGTCATGTGAAAACTAGGCCAGTTTCCATCAGCAGCCCTTAATCAGCCCTTGAAAAACTCCTGAATATGTCAGGTAATTACTGGTTACTTTTTACAGAGTAATTCAATCGTATTAACCTGATGCACACTGGCACACTTTGAACTTGAAAAACAACAAAGCAAAGGGAGGAAGGGCTGAGTTCTGAAACGATCCACACATCCTGGCAGCAGTCCAGCAAAGCACTTACGTTCTCTGTTTAAAATAACCAGTTCCTCTGTGCACATCAGAACACCAGGTAGCACAGCTGTGCTGTGCTTTCAGGAGAAAGTTCCCATAGACAGAAAAAGTTGCTTCAGATAGCTTTTCCTGCAAACAGACCTGCACAGGTCAAAGAGAAAGTAACTTTAAAAGAAGACAAAGAAATCCTACTATTTGAAGTTTTGCTACTCACCTAAGTAGCTAGTAAACAGAAGAGCAAGCTTAAGTATGCCCCATTTTGAATTCCTTTACATGCACGTTTCTTCTTCCTCGGAAATTATGTCTAGGAGCAGCAGAGGATTTTGATTGTCTGGCCTGGAGATCAGACAGTCTGGGTAAAGCATAAGCTGCAGATGCCCAGAAAACTTGGACAAATATCTTGCATGCACAAACAGATCAAAACAGTGCATCAGAAGCTCCTGCACTTGCACTGAATGGGCACTGCCCAAAGTGAACAGCAAATGCAAGCAGATTTCTGCTGGGATACGATGCAACCAAAGCAGGTGTGAATATGTAGATGGGATATGCTGCTGGCTGTCTTTTAATTATGTGATTTCCACTCACAGATGCAGAGCTGAGTATTATATAGCTGCTAGCACACCAGCTGTAATGATAAAAGGCACTAAACGAGGCAAAGACACTAAAACTACCAAATAACTACGGGAAAAAAAAATTAAAGTGATTTTCTGTAGAGTGCTTATTGCTGCAACTTGCTTTATCTGCTCCAACAGAACAAAATTAACAGACAAAGAAAAAAAAAGGAGCAAACAAACAGTTAGGTTAACAAATACCAAAACCACCCTCATTAGGAATGGTTACCACATCTGTCCAGTATACTGGTGAGAATACCTCACTCTGCCACACAGCCCACACACATTCTTCAGGAGGAAAAGTGACTCTTTAAGTTAATGTACAATGAATTTTCCAGCCAGTGCAGGCAGCCTGGTAAAACCACAAAATAAGAACAGACCTGAGCACTCCCCATCTTGCTGACTCCACTTGTGTTGAATGTTTCGCTGGTCCCAAGGGCTGCTGCATAAACTTTTCACACAGTCCTGCAAGTTCTGGGGTAAGTCAGACAAAGCAGAAACGTTAAGCTAGAGGAATTATCACATCCACTGCCCATATGTTGAGCTGGTTAACTTGAAACTTTACCAGTCAGATGGCATTGTCTAGTATTATTGAAGTATATTTTTATATGCTTGTAGAAAGTCAGATGTTTACATAGTACTGTAGATGAGAAGGTAGGGAAGTCTATGTATTAGGCCAGTCACCTGTTCTGTTTTCATGGTGGTTTTTGTTTAAGTATTTGTTTAAAAAGACCGTTTCTGTTGGTATTGTAACAATTCTATAAGGTTTGAAAAGGCAAGCAAACAACGTTATCACAGCAAAAAACTACTGCAGTTCGACCCCTTTTAAGAAATATCAGGCTGATTGCATAGATGAGGCCCATGTCCCAACATTTGGTGAAGAAGGCTGGAGGAAATTCTCTCTGCATGACAACAGGGCTTCTGGGAGATACTATTCAAAAGTCTCAAAATCCATAGTACAAAATCCCCTAGGACAGATACTTATCTGCTAAAAAAATAAAGAAAATCAACTTAAGTAAGCAAATAAATCATCTTAGTGTCCTGTTCTTTATGATCTAAGTTCAAGAAGGGGAAAAAAGAAGATCCTGGAAACTACAGGCCGGTCAGTCTCACCTCTGTGCCTGGCAAGATCATGGAGCAGATCCTCCTGAAGGCTCTACTAAGGCACATGGAAAATCGAGAGGAGGTGATTGGCGGCAACCAACATGGCTTCACCAAGGGCAAATCGTGCCTGACAAATCTGGTGGCCTTCTATGATGGAGTCACAGCAACAGTGGATAAAGGGAGGGCAACCGACGTCATCTACCTGGACTTGTGCAAGGCATTTGACACTGTCCCGCACAGCATCCTGGTTGATAAACTGGATAAATATGGGTTTGATGGACGAACCACTCGCTGGATAAGGAACTGGCTGGATGGCCGCACTCAGAGAGTGGCGGTCAATGGCTCAGTGTCTGAATGGAGACCAGTGACGAGTGGTGTTCCTCAGGGATCAGTACTGGGACCAGTGCTGTTTAACATCTTTGTCGGTGACATGGACAGTGGGATCGAATGCACCCTCAGCAAGTTTGCAGATGATGCCAAGCTGTGTGGTGCAGTCGACACGCCAGAGGGAAGGGATGCCATCCAGAGGGACCTGGACAGGCTTGAGAGGTGGGCCCATGCCAACCTCATGAAATTCAACAAAGCCAAGTGCAAGGTCCTGCACCTGGGTCGGAGCAATCCCAAGTACACATACAGGCTGGGCGGAGAATGGCTTGAGAGTAGCCCTGAGGAGAGGGACTTGGGGGTGTGTGTTGACGAGAAACTCAACATGAGCCGGCAGTGTGCGCTTGCAGCCCAGAAGGCCAACCGCATCCTGGGCTGCATCAAGAGAAGTGTGGCCAGCAGGTCGAGGGAGGTGATTCTGCCCCTCTACTCTGCTCTCGTGAGACCTCACCTGGAGTATTGTGTCCAGTTCTGGGGCCCCCAACACAAGAAGGATGTGGAGCTGTTGGAGCGGGTCCAGAGGAGGGCCACGAGGATGATCAGAGGGCTGGAGCACCTCCCCTACGAGGACAGGCTGAGAGAGTTGGGACTCTTCAGCCTGGAGAAGAGAAGGCTGCGGGGGGACCTGATAGCAGCCTTCCAGTACCTGAAGGGGGCCTACAGGAAAGCTGGGGAGGGGCTTTTTACAAGGATAGATAATGACAGAACAAGGGGTAATGGTTATAAACTGGAAGAGGGTAGATTTAGACTGGATATAAGGAAGAAATTCTTCACTGTGAGGGTGGTGAGACACTGGAACAGGTTGCCCAGGGAAGTCGTTGATGCTCCCTCCCTGGAAGTATTCAAAGCCAGGCTGGATGGGGCTTTGGGCAACCTGGTCTAGTGGGAGGTGTCCTTGCCCATGGCAGGGGGGTTGGAACAAGATGATCTCTAAGGTCCCTTCCAACCTGAACCATTCTATGATTCTATGATTCTATGATATTGAAAGAGAATTCATTATCATTATTCTTAAGCTATTGTACGAAGCGTAATGCTTCGTAGTTTGTAGTTAAGCAAAGGAAAAAACACCAAAAACAAACATGCCAAAAACAAAACAAAACAAAACAAAACAAAACAAAACAAAACAAAACAAAACAAAACAAAACAAAACAAAACAAAACAAAACGACAACCCCAAAGTCTGTTTCATGTGTCAATACAGTATTACAAAACGGTGAATGTTATCTGAGCAATATCTGGCTTAGAATGTGCTAGAGGGTGATGAGAATATTTCTGTTTACTAACAAGGCAGTGTTTGAATTGATTATCCAGTAACTACTGCTGGTAAGCCTGCATCAAAATTAGGCCAAGTTATTTCTCATTTGTGACTAACACTAAGAAATATCCCAGGTTTTAACCACGGGGCATTCCACGAATCTAAGGAAAATATTTGCAATCCTGTTGTGCCTTCTATAAATCAGCATTCTAATTTTTTTTTTTTTTAAATATTTGTAGTTTCATATACTGCTCTTTCTGTGAACAATCAGCCCTCTGAGTATTGATAAACACGTTCTCCAATAGTGTTCTGCCAGGCGTCTCCGAAAATGGCATTGTAAAGCTGTGCCCAAACAGGATGGTGGAAGGGGCTTGGTCATGCTCCCCTCACATCAGTGGTGAGAGCATGAAAAGCAATCCAGAAAGCAAAATTTTCTGGCAGGGACAAAAGCTGTCCAACCAGAAACACTGTGGTTCAGACTGCCTAAACTAGTAGGGGAGGTGTTTAAACCTCAGATAACAGCTGTTGCTCCTGAAAGCACCTGAAAATCAATTTGCCTTGTATGTCTAAACTCAGTTTCTTGCACCTGGCCGTGATACCTGAAGACACTTGCATACAGTACGGGTAGACCTGGCCTCTCCCAGATGGCAGCTTTGAGGCCTGTGGTGTGCAGTTGGATGGGGTGTCCTCCCCAGCTGATGCTCAGGAATGAACAGTTGTGTGACTGTTGTCTTCTGAGAGGAGCAAAAATATTAGCTATGCTGAAGACCAAGCAAAAGAGACAAATGGATGTCAGCAGTGAGGACTAAGAGCGGAACTGCAAATAATAGTTTTTGAATTATCTGTGAAAGATTATTATTCTTTGTAAGCAGGGTAAGTCACTGTAATGGCAAAGCTCAAAAACTGGTACATCCATATAAGAACCTGCAAATTGCAAATAAAATATACTGTTGAATCTGGGAGTGAATGCTGCCATACCTAATCTCATTATCCTTCCGAGCAGGGCTCCTTAGCTCAGGATCAGAGCAAGCCTGGCAGGGTTATGTCCTTCCTGGGGCAGAATTACTTGGCTGCAGACAAGGGCTCTTTGCAATGCTCTCCACTCTTGACACATCCTAGCTCACAAACGGCCAAGCAGATTGAAACATCCCTACAACGGTCAGCATCAGGAAGTCAGCCAAGTGTCAGCCACCACACTTCCACAAGACAAGGAACAAAGGAACTTCCACTGAAGATACAGATATGAAAAATTTAAAATCAGACAAAGGGATTACATTCTGAACTAAATCTTAAGCAGTCTGAGTACCTTCCAACCCACACTATCAGAGAAAGAAAGGGTTGACTTGAAGGGTTAAGATAAAAACTAATTTTAAAAATCTGACACATCTGTTATTTGCTGTTACACTAAACAGAATTAGAATTAACATGGAATAGGTTTATGGTTTATGTCAGACTTAATGACTGTGAGGCTCAAGTTGGGAACAAACTCTTTCTATTGGCATGTAAAACGGTATAATTGGATTTCTGAAGGCCCTACGTGTGTTCGTGAAACTCCTAATCTGATTGAAGTCAAAGCCATCACTTGGCATTACAAGGTTTGTGCTTCTTCATACCCACCCAAATTTTCTTCTAATTAGAAACAGCACTAAAATTGAGGATAGAGACAAGGGAAAAATGCTGTCAAGTTGCACAAACTGTTATTTAATTTCTGTCTTTATGATGGAAAAGAAGAACACATCACGTTACACTACAATGAAGGAAGAGTAGACTATTTGAATGAATAGAAGAAAATAATTTCTTCACCATGTGTGAGTGGTCACACACTAGAACAGTTTCCTAGAGAATCTCTGTTCTACTTACACTGCTTCTATGATTCAAAAAGGACACTGGATAATTCTCTTTTGAAGTGAGTAGGTTAGAGAAAATAGAATCATAGAATCACAGAATGGTTTGGGTTGGAAGGGACCTTAAAGTCCACCCAGTCCCAACCCCCTGCCATGGGCAGGGCTGCCAGCCACTGGATCAGGCTGCCCAGGGCCCATCCAGCCTGGCCTTGAGCACCTCCAGAGATTGGGCATCCAAAGCTCTGGGCAGCTGTGCCAGTGCCTCACTGCCCTCTGAGTAAAGAATTTCCTCCTGACATCTAATCTAAATCTCCCCTCTTTCAGAATACTGACATGTCCATTATCCTTACTTTCAAGGCTTATAACCTGATGACTTTTGGCTAACATTCACATTTTTACCACATATTGCCTTTTTTTTTTTACCACTTTGATTGCCCTGCTAAATAAATCTTGATTTCCAACTGCCTTCAGTGAAATGCAAGTCACAGAATCACAGAATCGCTGGGGTTGGAAGGGACCTTGAGAGATCATCGAGTCCAACCCCCCTGCCAGAGCAGGTTCCCTACTGCAGGTTGCACAGGTGGGCGTCCAGGCGGGTCTTGAAGATCTCCAGGGAAGGAGACTCCACAACCTCTCTGGGCAGCCTGTGCCAGTGCTCCGTCACCCGCACCGTGAAGAAGTTCTTCCGCATGTTGGTGGGGAACTTCCTGTGCTCCAGCTTAAGGCCATTTCCCCTTGTCCTGTCCCTGCAGACCACTGAAAATAGATTGCCCATGTCCATTCGCCTCCCGAAGTCAAAGGCCACTCAAAGGAAAAATCAAAGCTAAGCTCTGTCCAGAGGAGGTAGGGTGCTACAGCTGTTAATATTTGTGAAAACATTTATACGCATGACCATTACACCAGTTATACCACCTGCAGATACACAGGAGCAGTAAAGATAGTTATGTTTTGTTATGATGATGGCGTTAACTGTGACCTTGATTTTCATGGGATACTTCCATTCTTGCTAGCAGTGGCAGAAATACATAATTTTGTGCGGCACAACCATTCCACTACCCCTAAAATATTTAATTCAGGAAGAAATGAAGCCAAGTTACAGTGAGCCAGGAGAAACCATTGTTCATATACAAAGTCCCAGAAGAGTCCTTTTATTCACTATCTACATAACAACCTCACTTGGAAGACCTAGAATGGTGGAGGAGAAAATGTGTAGTTGGTACTGAGGGTTCTATCTCCTTCAATGCCATTTCTGGATGTGATTCCTGAGGGTAAGATGTGTGAACCACTACTAAGGGTAGTTAATTTAATGTCTGCATTTTATTGGGACTCAAATTTTTCTTACATTCATCACATGAAATAAAAAAACAAGCGCTCAGGAAAAACTAGACTAAAGATACTAAAATTACAACTTTCTGAACTGAAACTCAAAGGCAATTTTCTCCACATGCTAACCTTCTTTTTTACATGGAACAATAACATGGTTCAGAACAAACAGCTGACATATCTACTGATCTACTCGTTGCCAGACTACCAATCTAGCCTGAGCAGAACAAAAAGGTGCACTATCTACAGGGTGGGAGGACTGGTCACAACTCACCTACTGTTCCCCCACAAGTGCATTTTAGGTGAGAAGCTGTCGTAAGTGCAAAGTTCTGCACCTGGAAAGGAATAACCCCATGCACCAGGACATGATGGGGAAGCCACTACTGGAAGCCAGCTCTGCAGAAAATTACATGGGATCCTGGTGGACACCAAACTGAACATGAGTCAGAAATGTGCCCGTGCTGCAAAGAAGGCCAATGGTGTCCTGGGATGTATGAGGCAAAGTATTGCTAGCAGGTGGAGGGAACTGATCCTTCCCCTCTACTCAGCACTGGTGAAGCCACGCATGGAGTACTGGGTTCAGTTCTGGGAATCCCACTACAAGAAAGACATGGACAGATCGGAAAGAGTTCAGCAAAGGCCACAAAGATAATTCAGGGACTGGAGCATCTCTCCCATCAGGAACAGCTGAGAGAAGTGGGACTGTTCAGCCTGGAGAAGAGGAGGCTTAGGGAGGATCTCATTAAGATGATCTCATTAAATGATTTAATGATCCTTTTAAAATTTAAGAGATCCACTTGGTAAGCTCTATAATGCATAATGATCTGCAAGAAATTCTGAAAGATTAGATGAATAGCTATCTAAAGACATGCTATGAAAGGGTAGGAACCAAAACACTCAGAAATCCAGCTAGTATTTCTGATTCTGTACTTATCACAACATCAGCTCTGAAAGCCAACCAGGCTGTGGAGTTCTTGGAAGTGTCCCCACGGGTCACACTTATGTTTGCACACACACAATGCACTGCATATGACTGCAGTCTAATCAGAAGTGTGCTTCCTACCAAGAGGAGGAAAAGCTTTGTTAGCTCGTATCAGCAGCAGCATCAGTACCAATGGCTTGAGCACGGGCCAGCTACCTGCACTTTATGCAAGTGCCATGTATGAAAGACTTAGCTCCAAGCCATTCTATGATTACATGACTGCCAAATCTTCTCTCTTACTGGCATCAATAAATCTAGACTGCTGTCACCTGCGGTACAGCTATAAATGCTGCAATCAAACCCAACTGCCATGAAGACCTACTGTAGGCATATAAAAACCTTCAAATGTTAGGTTTGGATACTGTTGTCACACCACGTTGGCTCCATCTGCTGCTTTCCGGAAACGTGTTACATTCTCCTGCTGCTGCTGAATCTTTCCATTACGGTGGAAAATCATGGTCCAATGTGACTAAATCAGAAGAACAACCAGGCAGAAAGTTGTAATAATGATGCTATTTGAAAGCAGTAAGTAATTTGGAAGACTAAGACTTCAGTAGACAAAAAGTACAGAATTGCCCCATCGACATCTTTCTCCCTGGGCTTCCCTGAAGGTATTCCCAACAACAATGGAAATTACATAGCAATTAGCGATTCTCATACTAGCATTTATTCTTTCAAGGCAGCCAGTACTTTTAAATGAGGGTACATCCATGGGATTAGCAATTCTACTTAGGAGCAGCTACGTAAAAGCTCAAAGGGCTTTACTGAGAACTACACAACTCACTACCATGAGTTCAAGCCTCCATATGTGCAGATCAAATTACTCTGCAAAGAAAGACAAACAAACAAAAATCTCATTTGCCCTTCCTTTAAAACATGAGGAAACTTAAACATTCAGAAAGAGGGAGCCATACTCAAAGTGCCTGTAAGAGACACAAATAGCATACTCTTTTTAGGATACGAAGGTGCACACGTGCACAAACACATACAAAGGTCCCTTACCAGACCCTTTCAAAGTGCCAAAGCTTGCTGTCCTTCCTACAAAACTTCCTAAAGATAGGAGCTAGAATTTCAACAGACTGCCCTCCTAGGAGTGTGTTTTAATGGTGTGTTTAGAACTCATTCAGTTCAACCTTCACTGATATGATCTCATACTGGGAAATCTAAACAGTCAAGCTTTAGTTCCAGTTGCCCCAGTTATGCAAACTCAGTATGTAAGTGGACTCAGATCATCAATGTTAGAAACTGAAGAGATGAGAAAGCTACCCAATGACTGTAAGTGCTTTTGAGACCCATTAGGCAGAACCAAGGTAAGCTAAGTGCTTTCCAGACCTACAGCGAGGGCCTCTTCACATTCAAAGAGTTCCATTTATGAAACAGCACACGCTTAGGTCAGGGAGAAACATTTTTAAGTATACAGCAACTTAACAACCAACGTGATTTGTCAGACAACAAAATGGAAAAAAATATCAAAACAATTTAAACACAAATAAATTAAAGGCAGAGTATACCAGTAAGATTTCTAGCGGCCCTTGACACATTTCTCAGAAAGCAGACTACATAAAAGATTTCCCATTCTTAGCATGCAAAACAAATGGCAATTTCATAGACAAGAAAATTGCTTATTATCTGGAAAACACTGCGGCCAAAAAATTAGATGGAGTGGGGAGAAGAAGAGAGAGAGAGGAAAAAAACTCTTTGAGGAGTGAGTGCTTACCACACCTGAATGGATCAGAATATGCACTTCCCATGCCATCAGGAGTCTAAAAGCACTCAGCTGCTGACATGCTCTCTGTGAAAGCCTTTTTAACAAGAAGCAATAGGGGCACTGGAGTAAAGCTACCTTTTCATAAGTAAGTAGATTATATAAATAATAAATCATTTATTTTAGCTCCTCCTTCTGTTGTCCTGAGCACTGTAATTATATTCTTGAAACACTAGAACTGTAATGTTAATCTTTGACAAAGGAAATACCACCAACTCTTACTTGTAGTTCTCAAAAGGGAGCCTTGGGGAATTTAAAGACTCCTGTTGGAAGAAAATGAAGAAAAGTTCTGCATATGAACTCAGAAATTTTGAAGTACCACAAACCAATGTTGCCTTAATCACATTCAGACAGGAGCAAGGACTGAGTATGCTGGCTCTATACAATTTGGCTGTACCATAGACATAATAATGGTGATATTTTTACAACATCCATTCATTCAACATCAGTCTTCATCAGAACGATCTGGGAACTGATTCTGGGAACTTTCTACTGCCACCTACAAACTGGTGATTCAGCAACACGAAGCAAATGCACCTTCCCTAACGCAAGGCAAGAGAATCTTCAAGTCGTACCAAAGACTCATTGAAGACATGAACATCATATGTGAACTGAAGACTTTATGTTTTGCAAACACAGTAAATTTGCATTCACTGAAGTAAAAACCAATTCATTGCTGTATTTATCCTGTGTATACAGACAGATTTGTGCAAGTTCAACAACCACTATTTGTAAACCACAGCGCTGACAAGGACTGACTTGTTTATATGCCTATCCTCCATCTGAGGTGAAGAGTGGTATGTCAAGGCACTTATATCTCCAACAAAAGCACAACTTTTTGGTAAAAAGTGGTAAGTCTTCTAGAATCAACTTGGAGGACAGGAACGGATAGCCAGAATAATCAGAAAGAATTGCTTCAAAACATCATCTATGAATTAGTGACAAACCTGTATAAAGTGATAATTAAATGCTCAATAACAGGTTGCATAGGCTGAGTAGTCACTGATGAAAGAAGAATGTTGTTTTAAAGTGATGAATAAATAAAATGAGCGAGTAATGCTGTGCCAGTGTGAAAACATTATGAGGACATAGTAGTGTATTAGCAAGTTTAAGAATGGAAGTCCATACTGTGTACTAACGAGAGTGAATTAAAATGCAAAGACTACATGCAATAAAAGGAGTTTCCCTCCTGAATTAAGAATCCCATTCTTGAAGATCTCAAAGTCTCTTTCCTCTCCAGCTTTCAGTCTTCCAAGTTTTCCATTACCTATTGTAATCATCAACCCTTAATGAGCAGAGCAAAAGCTCCTGTCACAACAGGAGTACTTCAGACTAAAACCTGTATGAATAGTCAGCGTTAATCCACGTTATCTGATATCTGAAGTCAAGCATGTTCTTACTGTCTATCTGGTCTTCAATGTCTTGGGAGGGGAAAAAAAAATAAAGAGCACTAGATCAAGAATTCCCCAAGAATTTACTGAGATGGCTGCAGTGTGACTGAGCAAGAAGATTTTAATGAAGTAGTGAAACTCAGCAAGAGTTCTTTTCTCTGTGTTCTTCAAAACTACATCAAATCATTGAGAAGTAATGAAATACCATTTACTGTATGCCAGCACAAACAACTCCTCCACGTTAGGCAAAGAAAACACCATCTGTCATCTCTTCTCTTCAAGTCGCAGAATAGAAAACTGAATAAAAGATTTAGGGGCATCATTTCTCAAGGAGCTTCACCACAGTCTATGAGTAACTATGTAGTGAGAAGACATCTGTCAGGAGAGGAAAACAACAACAACCCCAAACCATAAAGAATAATCTAAGGAACGAAGCCTCTCAAACAACCAGTGCCACAGAGCAAACCTCTCTGTTTCCGGAGAGGGTCTTACAGGAACTCTTGGAAGAAGAGAACTGGCCAACAAGAAAATCCTAACTTCTATAGATCAACAACTGAAGATCTACCAGGATCTCATACTTGCACATTAATGTTCATATTGGCCTGGTTTCACCTAAGGTACAAATGCTAAAACATTTGGAACAGGTGGCAAGGAATGTGACGCATTTATCTACCAGGTATCTTTAAACAACCCCTGGATATCCTTTCCAAAGGAAACAAACTTTAATCCATGCAGAAGTACTGGCATATTTTATGTAGATCAGACTGAAAGGACACAAGAGAACTGAAAAAGGTTAAGAGAAAGGCAAAAAAAAAACGTGATCAAAACCCATCAAATTAGTTCTGCATGAGAAATAATTAAGTGAAGACTCTTCAGTGAAGATTCCTGAATGAGACCTCTACAATTTGGAAAAAATAAACAACTGAGTGAAGTATATGACAAAGGTCAATAAAATCAGAGTGGCATGGAGACAGTGAGCAGGAATTGACTGTTCACTGTGTGCTCAAGACCTAGGAAGGGCACCAAAGAAAATTGACAGAAGGCAGATGAAGAACAAACACAAGGAGGTGGTTTCCACACAGCATATGGCCAAGTCTGGACAGTAATATTTTACACAGGTTTGAAAAGCAACAAGGTGAAATCATAGAATAAAAATAGATGCTTTTTTTTTTTTTTTTT
>WBMW01000268.1:217304-237019 GCA_013396635.1 Penelope pileata
CGGCCGCGCGCGGGCGGACGGGGAGGGAGGGCCCTGAGGCCCCGTGGGCGCCCCGGCATGCTTCAGCCTCCTCGTAAACATGAGCTCGTTCTCCCTTCCTCCTGCTGTGTTGCTTCACAGCTTCGCGCTGCCTTTGAGCTCTGTGTCAGAGTGCTGTTTCTTCCCCTAGAAGAGAGTGGGGTTTCTGCTTTGCCCAGCCACTTTGCCATGCCCTTCTCTTGACCCACTTGGCGTTTCTGAGCCCTGCCTCCCTGCTGCCCTGGGCTGGTGGAATGCCTGTTGCTCCTGTCCTGCCCAGGAAGTAGGAGTCAGGTTTGACATCTAAGTACTGCAGTGTGGTAGGAGCAATGTAGCAAATCTTTCCCCTTTTATAACAACACACTATGTTCTTGTATTTTTTTTAATTTGTGAACAGACATGGGTAAGAGGCCAAGTATTCCAAATTAACATGATCATTTGCAAAATTAGCAAACTCACTGTCTTGAAGAGGAGGAACAGAGCACCCAAGCCTCTCATAGAATCATAGACTGGTTTTTGTTGGAAGGGACTTCAAAACCCACCCAGTTCCAACCCCCTGCCATGGGCAGGGCAGCCACCCACTGGATCAGGCTGCCCAGGGCCCATCCAGCCTGGCCTTGAGCACCTCCAGGGATGGGGCACCCACAGCTCTGGGCAGCTGTGCCTGTGCCTCACCTCCAACTGAGTGAAGAATTTTCTCCAAATGTCTAACTTAATTCTCCCCAATTTTAGTTTAAAGCCTTCATGCCATGTCCTATCACTGTGATCCATGCTGATAGAGTCCTTCCAAAGCTTTCCTGTAGTCCTCCTTTAAGTACTGGAAGGCTGCAGTGAGATCTCCATAGAGCTTTCTGTTCTCTAGGCTGAACAAGGCCAACTTTCTTGGCCTGTCTTCATAGGAGAGGCGCTCCAGCCCTCTGAACATCTTCATGGCCTCCTCTGGACTCACTCCAGCAAGCCCAAGGCCTCCTTACACTGCAGGCCCCATACCTGGATGCAGTACTGTAGATGGGGCCTCACAAGGGCAGAGCAGAAGGAGACAATCCCCTCCCTCTCCTTGCTGCCACCCCTCTTCTGGTGCAGCCCAGGATTCCATTGGCCTTTTTTGCTGCAGGTGCACACTGCTGGCTCATCTCCAGCTTCTCATCCCTCAGTACTCCTGAGTCCTTCTTTGCACTTGGTCTTGCTGAACTTCATGAAGTTCTCACACGCCCACCTCTCAAGCCTGTCCAGGTCCCTCTGAATGACATCCGTTCTCTCCAATGCACTGCTCAGCTTGGTGTCATCCACAGATTTGCTGAGGGTGTGCTCAGTCCCGCTGTCCATGTACTTCTGGATGCAGTACAACTGTTCTTACGGATATTTAGTCTTTTGTGCTGATGTAATTGTGATTCCAAATAAAAGACTGTGGTATTCTCTTTAATGCTGAATTCCAGACATTTTGAACGGAGGTTCAGTTTTGTAGTCAAACAAGAGTCAGAAGTTTCCATTTATTTTATCTGGCTAACTCTAAAATGTTTAGACCACTGCTTGCTAGCCACTTCGAGTCGGGCTTTTGGGAAAGAAGAGTAACTTAGACTCACGCTCTTGTCTGCCACTGTCTGCACTTCCTGCACACATCTTGGTCATGTGTTACAGCAGTGCACACAGAGATTGTGTGGTCTTCCTGTCTCAGTAGTGTCCAGATCGTGGTTTTCCAGTTGCCTTTTAATTGAAAGGTGCTCTCTATTATTGGTTCTGTTTCACTATATGTATTCCTAGTAAATGGTTTGGCCTGCCAAGCTATATTTCCGTGCAGACTTCCAGAATTTGACACTGAAAAAGGGAAGTGACTGATTTTTTGAAAGAATGGAACATGGCCAGCAAAAATGCCTGAAACATCTGCTTTTCTTCAGAAAAAAGCATACAAAAGTGAGCACTTTGGGGTGAACCATACATAGTTAATGGTAAAGCACTTTGCTTTTTTTCGGAAAAATTGAGGCACTTTGTGGGCATGTTAGAAGTGGGTGTAAATGACAATTTACAAAATATTACGTCAAAAAATGTCGTCTTTCGTTTTCTTCCAGAAAGATGCAACAGTGTGGCGTAAACCATCGGAAGAATTCAGTGGATACCTGTAAGTTTGCTTGCATACAAGCTACACTTTTAAGGCTCCACAAATATGCTTTGTAGAGTTTAGAAGTGATGGTTGCAGACAAACAAGACAGATTCTCCACAGGAGGAGCTAAGTAGATCATCTGCTGTGCCTTGTTGTCTTGCAAAAGCCTCTAGTATTTCTTCTTGGTGTTATGCTTTGATGCTTTGTGCTTGCTTGCCTCCTAGAATTGTGAACAATCAAAACTATAGAGCACACCAGAAAACTCCCACTTCCTGATGTGGGCAACAACAAATGCACAGACTATTTAAAAAGATGGTCTTCACAGAATCACATGCAGGTTCAGTAGGTCTGCAGCATTATTGGCTTACAGCCCAGTTTGCACACTTTTAGTATGTCTGCAACTGGTAGAACAGTTGGTTCTACTACTGTTACTTCCATTTTATGGAAACTGTTTTTGTATCCCTGCTCTCCTTTTTTTGTTTTTGTTTTTAGTTATACTTGTCCCTGGTGGACTCCCTTGCTCCCCTTGCAAGAGTGGCAAAATAACGAGTCGTGTTAGAGTGATAAACATGATAATTCTTATGATTTTCAATTTAAGAAATATAGATTATAGCATAAGCTAATTATTCTCAGAATAGTATTCATTGCAGAAAAGAATAGATGCACTCACAGATCTTTTCTGTAGTCTTTCTGATACAATTATCCACTGACTATAATTCCAGATCCCAAAGTATTAGAGCAAATGAGCTGTTGCAGACTAGTGGAATACTTAATAAAAATTTCTCACTTTTAAATGTAAACTTATATTTCTCTAGGTACAAAGCTCAAGGAGTGGTGGAAGATGTTACAATCAGAATAGTGGATCACATTCGTCCTGGACCTTACAGGCTCGACTGGGACAGTTTAATGACTACAATGGACATCATGGAAACGTTTGATGAGGTGAAGACTTGTTTAGATTCTTAAGGGGAGTGCTGTAGACATGTGAATATAAAAGAGCAGTTGTTCCAATAAGTACTGATATTTTTCTGTCTGTTTTCTTCAATGCGTATTCCTCTCCATGAATAGTGTGCATGTGTGTGGTGACTTTCCAGCTGCTGAGAGTGGCCTCTTGCAGTTTATTCATGGTCCTTTTGGACTTCCTGGGTAGTGGGAAAGCCATGTAAAAGGCACGCAGCTTTCATTTCCCAAGCTCTGCAGTGCTCAGCTGCAGATGGCAAGTCCTGACAAACTTCCAGCGTTTAGACTGAAAGTGGCACCTTCATCCAGACCTTACTGAAGTTGCCTGGAGAGCGTGCAGTTGACAGAAGCTGCCACCTTTGTGGAAGAGGCTAGCTGTTGCCAAGATAGATAACTGTATTCATTATACTAAGATATTTTTGTTTTCTTTCCTCATCCTGTCATTCAACAAGAACTGCTGTGTGATGCGCTACACCACTGCTGGCCAGCTCTGGAACATCATAGCACCAAGGGAGTTTGTTGATTTCTCTTACACCACAAGCTATGAAGATGGGCTTCTAACATGTGGTAAGGCATCACTCATCTCTGCTTAATTCTTAATTTACAACAAGATTTGATTCAAATAGTAATAGTTCTGCAGTGAGCATTCAAAAATGGTATAAGGTGGTCTCCAACAAGTATTTCAGAGGTATTTAAAAGTTTTACAGATTTAAAGAAGTATACAAGCTGCTGCTTTACCCATGAGCCATCTCTGTGTGCCAAGATTCATTTATGCTAACTATGGGGCAAGAGTGGTGAAGGCAAGTTGTATGGTTTGTCTCAGCTCATACATCAAAATGGGTGGACTAAGAAACTTGCTAGTAAATGGGAGGAGTGTCTTTAACCTTGATTTCTGCTCGTCAAGCTCTCTTGCTTGTCTGTGAAGGAGTTTGGATGTGGGGCAGACAGATTTCCTGCATGAAAGTACTCAAAAACTCAATGTGTGTCTGTCAATACTACTAAATTCTCCAAGTAGAAACTTCCATATTGCAGATAGACTGTGCCTTTATTATTTTAATCTGTCTCAAATTCATTTTCATTTTTTTGTCATTTTCCTTGACAGGTATAAGCCTTGACTATGGAGAGGTGAGGCCTAATTTTGTCCGTGGATTTAATCACCCTTGTGGCTGGTTCTGCGTCCCTCTTAAGGACTATCCTAGCCACAGTCTTTTGACAGGATACATTCAGACTGAACTGCGAGGGATGCTGCCACAATCTGCAGTAGACACTGCCATGGCTAGTACCCTGACCAATTTCTACTCTGACCTCAAAAAGGCACTGAAAACATAGACAAAATGTGACATAGAAGCTCGTGCATTTCTTGCAATCAAATGACATTGTTTCGCTTAGCCTAGGTTAACTGAGTTCAGAGGTGAATAACATTGTTCCTGATGATTCCTGAACCTTTTTATAGAGGGATCCAGACAACTTTGATGTGATACTTAGCAGACATTCCTATTTACAGCACAAGGTTTTGTTTCCTGTTCAGCACACTGCAACTGTGTGAGGAG
Source organism: Penelope pileata (assembly GCA_013396635.1). Taxonomy (NCBI): domain Eukaryota; kingdom Metazoa; phylum Chordata; class Aves; order Galliformes; family Cracidae; genus Penelope; species Penelope pileata. The sequence goes on from WBMW01000268.1 coordinate 221,931, forward strand.
TAGTTTGAATCTATAAATCCCTTGCTTCCTTAGGTGGAAAACATGAGATGTGAATGTGGGCTTGAAAAATGCATCAAAAACTTGACTCTCATCAACAGTATTGAGAGTGGAGCACTCAGGATTTTGTAGGTGCAGGTTGCTGTACAGACAGCGTCTCATAGGAGATGTAATTCTGTAATGTATATATTTTTATATTTACTTTAAGTTTTTGATTTACATGGTTTGTATGGGTGCATCTTTAATTTTTGTGTTAAAACTCTGCTTTGGTGGTCCATAGCTAAATTGTTTAACAACGCTATTCATAAGAAAGCTATTTGCTCATGTTAGCAAATTAAGTATTCATTATTGGCATTTCTTTGATGTTGTAACTGTAGCTTGATAACTGTTGTATATAACAGTCTCGGTGCATAGCTAAAGAAATGTCCTTACAGCTGATCCAAAGCTCATTTGAGTCATAAGGTGTCTTTCCATAGTTTTTAGTGGACTTCTAATCACACATGTAATTGTCAAAATAGCAAACCTGCGATGGCTCTTCTGTAATACTCTACACTCCTAAATAATTTTTTACTTAAATCTGCATGTAATTGTATTTTCTACCTTAACTTTTGTCTTCCTTAACTGAAAAACCTAGAATTACTCAAAGTACAGGCAGTACCACTAACCTGCTTCAGGCATATCCATTGAGTTAATCACAACAGCACAGACTACCAACACATTGCTGCAGCATGGTAGGGTTTTCTGTTGAAACTTGCAGTAAGTGAATTAAGCACCTGAAAACAGGAGTAACTAAGGTCAAAACACAAGCTGTAGAGCTGCTCAGAGCAACTGGAAGGTGGAGGGTCAAATTTTTAAGGATATTTTTTAGGATATTTAGCTAATGATGCTGATAGGTGTGTAGCAGGGGCTTTCTGTCTGTGCTGCTAGGATCCTGAATTCTCTTTAAAACCTGACATTGAGCATTTAATGTTGGTGTACATCCTTTGCTCAGGTGAGGCTGTAATTATCTCTGTGCTTTAGCAGTGCAAGTGTAGCGGTGTTGTAGTTCAGGAAGGTACCTTGGAGCCCCGGTGTTTTGGGGCCCGTTGTATACATATGCAGTCTTGATAGCAAACTCTCAGGAAAATGCTTTCAGATGGAAGTTGTTCCTCTGGAATATTGGCTCTTTGGGCATTGGCTCCTGTGGCTGAACTCTGAATAGTAAGGAATTTTCTTGCTCATTGCTTAAGCCGAGATGGAGAAAAAATGACACCAAATGTAGTTAGTGAGGGCTCTTCCAACTTGCCTCATGTATTTAGGTATATAGTACTGTTTAAAGCACTTAAAAATAGTGACATCAGACAGCCTTTGTTGCTTTCATGGACAAAATTCACCTCCTTGTTGGGTTTTATGTATTCTGCAGTTCCCTTTAAACTCCTTGGTTACTCTTCCTATCTTTCCTATATTCCTTGTTTCCCCCGCCCCTGCAGAGCTTGAATTTCAGAGGGTGATCTTTCACCACCAGTCATACAGAGGAATCAGGATCAACAGACACACTTTTCCCATAGTGCTAGAGTCTGCTGCTTTCTAGTGGTACTGTTACAGAGGGAAGTAAGAGCCTTAGCAATACTGCTCTGTGAGATGAGTGCTGACATGATTATAGAGGAAGTTGTGTGAGTTGTACCTTATTTATTCCTCCCAGTTACACAGACTACATGGATAGTCACTAATCTGCATGATCGTGTGTCTTTTTTTAAGGCTTCTGGGGTTGTGATACAGATGTATATAGGGAGAAATACTCTATTTCTGTGCAAAGAGCGATGTTTAAACCTAGAGAGGCACTTAATTGCTGGAGAAGCAGGTCAAAAGGAGCACAAGACTTTTACAGGATGATGTTTGCAGAGCACTAGACACTGTAGAAAAGATCACCAGGTCCCTGTTCAAATACTCATTGTAAGGACTCTGGCATCTCTAGAGTTACCTAGTCTTATTTGTATTAAGTGAAATGGCCTCTTAGGCTTTCAGTTGCAGATAGACTGATGAAGCACAGAGCAGCCAAAGAAAGAAGACTTCTGCTTGGACAAAAGAAAATCCTTGGCGTATCTTAAGTATGATGATGGTTTTTTATGTGCATTTTTCCACGCAGGTTTCCTTTTTCTCAACAGAGTTGTTATCAGTAACAGGCCAAGGGATGGAAAGATTTTGTGAATAAGGGCAAACATCTGAAAGCCAAGTAGGCCTTTTATTTTGCATTATGCTGCATTGTAATTTGTTCTTTAAACACTGATTAAACTGGCTTTGTGTGTTTTAACAGACGTAATCTATTGCTTCTGCCAGTGAGTCTGAACGTTCAAGTGAATGACAGAACACAGACTACAGGAGGCAGAGCCCAGAGCCAGATCTCTTCATATCAGCAAAATACAATTCGCCAGTTTTCAGAGGAGGGGAAAACATGGAAGGTGCCAGCAAACATTAAGGGCTTATTCTGGGGATTCTCATGCTGCTAAAAACGTCTCCAGCTGGAGTGCAACGATTGACAAAGTGTGCTGGTTACACTGCTGAAGCAATGCATAGCTGATACCTCTGCATGGATCCTTCTACGCCGTTCAGCTGTAGGGTAATGCAGAACTGTCAGTTTCACAGTGTTAATCTGAGGTCAAAACTTTCTTTTCATAGGTAGGGATTGAGAGGAGTGTTAGATCTTGAGGCAGGGCTGTTCTTCAACCCTAGTACATTCAGAACCAAGAAATCCACAACATCAGTCAGATCAGAACTTCCTTCCCCACCATGGCATTGCTTTCCTCCTATGTTAGTGGACAGTCAAGATGGAGCAAGACAGTACAAGTAGGAAGGGTTTTGAGGGAACAAAGTGCAGGAACATGTACTGTGCTTGTTAGGAGGCAGTGGGAGACAAGTTACTTAGATTGCTGTCATCATCACTGCAGCAGAATTTGTGCAAGTTTGTGAGGTTTGCCAGTGTTTCTGCTGTTGGGAAGAGGCACAAACTGCCTGCAGTTGAGTTTAGTGTTTCAGCTAAACTAGAACAGGACAGTGTCACCTGAAAGCAGCTTCTGAATGAGGTGCCCAAGAATAAATAAGTTACTAGTTTTTGCTAGGGAAATATATATAGACACATTAAAATTATTTTTATATGGCTAGTAATTTTTGTTTTTAAATTATCTTTTCAGGGGTTTAGGCAATATATCTGTTTATTTTAAGTCTGGCACTTTAACTATGTCCTGCGTGTGTGGATGGGAAAGGTGGCTAAAGATGAGACAATCGTTATGTTTAGTTTTTGTTTGTCATCTAAAGCCTCCAGCACTGAACTTTCTGTGTAGTTGTGCTGCTTATTTTGTGTGTGCAGAAGATAGAGGCTGGGCTAAGTGCCATTTAGGGGCAGTCCGAGGTGCCCTGTGGCAGCCTGCTGGGAGATGGAGTGATACCTTGGATAGGTACTCCGGGAACAGCACAAGCCCTGATCTCAAATTTGATCAACTTACAACGCTTTTAGTGGATCAGAATGTGAAAAAAAGTGTATTCCTCCTGTAGTCATAAATAACCAGAATTATTTGATAGCGTGAGCTGGTAATTCAGCCTACAAGGTTCATTGCTGGAAAAGTAGCCATAGTTCTGTTGAAACCAGTCAAGTTCTTCCTATGTTTAGAAAATCAAAGTCAATCTGGTTTAACAGTGGTTTTAACTGTGTTCAGTGCTGAAGATATTTGTGTTTATATTTTGAATGCAGTTACAGAATAAATTAAAACATACATGAACTCCAATAGACCTATGATGTGGCTTTTTCAATGCTGGTGCAGGCAGATGTCGTATTCAGCTGCTTGGGGGGAGTTATGTGTGATGATGGACTTCATTTTCAACTGTGTGGTGACTTCTCTGATGTTACCAATCTCCATATATTCAAAAGCAAAAGAGCATATCTTTATTTAGAGTCACGATTTAGCCTGGGAAGATGCACAAATCAGACTCAAATTTTCGTTAAATTAAAATCCCTTGTAAAATACACAGGTAGGATTCTCTCAAAGCTTGAAGTCTAAATAGTTGTAATGACCTCTTGATTGGTGTGGAGGAATTTTGTCTGAATTTTGGTGGTTAATAAACTATTCCATAAATACATTGAAAGATAACTAATATTAAATTTGACCTAAACACAGGCATTATCATAAAAGACAGCTCATAGGCTTCGCTAAAATTTAATTCTACCATGACACTGAGATGTTTAGATCTTACACCTGTACTGTGTTATTGTTATTCACTTAGATTTATAATTTTCTGATTATGTTTTTAAGCCTGTATAATGAAACACTAAAAAAATGTTCAGTAGAAGAGGAGTTTTTGAAGCCTTCCATGGGTTTGATGCAATATATAGCATTCAGACAATAAATTCAGAATAGAAGCCATACGCATTTTTATCTGAACCTACTCATCCTCCTGCTCTCCTCCGGACTGGGCTGGCTGACTTTTGCCCTTTTTATACCCTCCCTGGGCCAGCTGTGTCACAAACACCCCTGTGACACCGACAACATCCTGACCACTGTGACATGGCCACTGCATCACAAGGGCGGATTCCAGAGTCATATTTCCTCAAGAATCTCTGATGAACGCCTTGAGAACTCACTAGGAAGTGCAGCCACCTCCACTGACCCAGGCATTGACGCACCAGTTTCACAAACAAGGTCAAATATCCTGCTATATTATGTTTTCATTGCTCTCTTTTTAATGTTTTAATAAAAATACAGAAATTTTTTTCTTATTATATACATTAACTATCTTGTATTTTATATGTGGCCCAAGACCATTCCTCTGTGGTGCTGTGGCAGCAGCCACCCCAGACCTCAGCGGGCTCCAGGGGGCTCCTGGGCTCCACTGTCCCCAAGGAACACATTGCTGCAGCAGGGTTTAAAACATCCAAAAGTGAGGTCAGCGGTGAGAATTTTCCACCCGGAGGATTTATTTGATCGACTTCCTCAAGTATGGCTGAAAAAATAACAGAAACAATGGAACCTGAGACCCTGCAGACACTTTTCCCCTTTCTCATTGTCCAGAGAAAGCGAAGGAGGAAGTCTCCTTGGCTTGCTCTGCAGCAAAATTCTCTAGTGCTCCTGCTGCAGGAATCTTGTTTGGCAGTACTGAAGGAATTGTGGTTGCTGTGGTTGCTTATGTGAAGTGAGCATTTGTAAGTTACAAAACGATGTCGTGGTTTTTGTTTCTTGTTTTTCCTAGATACCGTGGTTCTTGCAAGTCAGTATCTACATTTTCTCATAGTGCAATACAGCGTCTTGGGGTGAATCTTTGGATGGTTTTGTGGCTTAATGCCTGTAAACACTATGCATTAATCTGCAAAGAAACCATCACACGGGTGCCTTTATTGCTGTGACTAGTCCAATTGATTTAAAGGGGCGAAGTCTTCTCAGATAACAACAAGGAGAAGTGCAAGATTGACCTTAATAGTCCAATATGTGGCACTTCAACAACCACGGATGTTTGCCATTCATGGATGGTTGGACCCAGTTTGGCTACTTAAGTATGGCTAAAACTGGTAATTTGATCACAGGACATTGCAAAATCTAGAGCTCCACTGTCCTGTCCAGGGGAAGAAAGAGAGTGCCTAGGGCAGGATTATAACTGCAGTGCCTTGTCACAGCCAATGTTGTGCCCAACACGGTTGCTGTTGGAAAAGAGCCTTCCTTGGGGCTGCAATGTCAGGGAGACGTGGTTGAGCAATGCTGACTTTGTGCACGAGCTATTTAAATTTCTTAGATCAACAGAGAAGCTTGCTTTCTGGAAGCAGTAGCTCCAAAGGACATGGCAGGTGACACTAAAGGCTGGTGTGATAAAGCAGAGCTTTGCACAGTTCTGTGGACAAACAAATTTGACTCAGTGGCTACTGGAGCATATTTTCTCAGGAGGAGACCACGTGCCCTTTGCAGCTGTAAACCATACCCAAAGGCTTGCCTTGCCTTTCTTGTTACTGGCACAACTGCCTCAAGTCTGAGGCACGCTAATTTCACTCGGGAGAGCCATCTCAGACCTGCCCAGCACAGGGATAAGGACAAAGTTGTTTTTTTGTTTGATTGGCTTTCCCCATGTGTGGGTGCAATGATTATAATACACCAAGTGGTGTATTATAAAGCAGATCATTACTTACAGTCCCGGACAACAACGGGGAGACCAAGTATTATGGACTGACTTTGCATTTGGCTCCATGTCTCAAGGCTGCCTCCACCAAGGAAGAAGGGTGATTGTTGTAGGCGATTCCCTCCCTTCTCTGGGGAATGGAGGGCCCCACATGCCAACCAGACACAACCTGTAGGGAAGAGTGCTGCCTCCGTGGGGCCCAGGGTAGAGGTATAACTAAAAAACTCCCAGGTCTGGTTCGACCCTCTGATTACTAGCCTTTAGCGATAGTTCAGGCTGGCAGTGATTAAGTTGCTGAGAGAAGCTTGAGAGCTCTCAGAAGAGACATTCTGGGCCCCTCACTACAGGAAAGACATCGAGGCCCTGGAACGTGTCCAGAGAAGGGCAACAGAACTGGTGAGGGGTCTGGAGCACAAGGCTGATGGGGAGCGGCTGAGGGAGCTGGGATTGTTCAGTCTGGAGCAGAGGAGGCTCAGGGGAGACCTCATCGCACTCTGCAACTGCCTGAAGGGAGGCTGTGGTGAGGAGGGGGTCGGCCTCTGCTCCCAGATAACTACTGACAGGCTGAGGGGGAATGGCCTCAAGTTGTGACAGCGGAAGTTCAGGTTAGATATTAGGAAAACCTTCTCCAAGACAGTGGACAGGCACTGGCACAGGCTGCCCGAGGAGGTGGTGGAGTCACCGTCCCTGGCGGTATTCAAGGTGCTTCTGGATAGGGAACTGAGGGATGTGGTTTAGTGGGCAATCTTGGTGGTAGGGAGATGGTTGGACGAGATGATCTTGGAGGTTTATTCCAACCTTGACGATTCTATGATTCTAAGAGGATACTATTATATCATAGAATCATAGAATCATAGAAACACCAGGTTGGAAAGGACCTACAAGATCATCTAGTCCAACCGTCCTCCTATCACCATCCCTACCCACTAAGCTACTAAATCATGTCCCTTAGCACCTCATCCAGACGCTTCTTGAACAGCGCCAGGGACGGTGACTCCACCACCTCCCTGGGCAGCCATTCCAGTGCCTGACCACTCTTTCAGAGAAAAAGTTTTTCCTCATATCCAGTCTAAATCTTCCCTGGCGCAACTTGTGGCCATTCCCTCTCGTCCTGTCAGTAGTTATCTGGGAGCAGAGGCCGACCCCCTCCTCACCACAACCTCCCTTCAGGCAGTTGCAGAGTGCGATGAGGTCTCCCCTGAGCCTCCTCTTCTCCAGACTGAACAATCGCAGCTCCCTCAGCCGCTCCCCATCAGACTTGTGCTCCAGACCCCTCCCCAGTTTTGTTGCCCTTCTCTGAACACGTTCCAGGGCCTCGATGTCTTTCTTGCAGTGAGGGGCCCAAAGCTGAACACAGCACTCGAGGTGCGGCCGCACCAGAGCTGAGTACAGGGGGACGATCACCTCCCTGCTCTGCTGGCTGCACTATTTCTAATACAGGCCAGGATGCCATTGGCCTTCTTGGCCACCTGGGCACACTGTCGGCTCGTGTTCAGCTAATATTAAGTACATGGTATTAAGATCATTGGTCACGGCACACATGGTATTTTTCGATGTTCCTGAGCCCAGTGTGTTTCTTTGGGACGGCGTGTTGATGGAGCAGCTCCCTGGGGAGGAGGGGAACTGCACGGTGCTGTTCTCACCTCGCCCTGAGCCCCTCCCAGCCTCAGCCAGGACAGCCCAGGCACTGGGGGCAGCCCAGGTGCCTTCCTTTTCTGTTCAGAAACTAACACAAAGCGCTGAGTTACCTCCCAGATCTGGAACACCTTGCACAGCTTTGTGCTATTTGTGTCAACCAGGTATGTGCTCTTGAGAAAGGAAGTGGAAAGTGCCAGAAAGCTGCATGATTCTAGGAAATGGGGAGGAAAAGGAGGCACCCCACCCACAGCCCACCTGGACACTGACTGGCAACGACACAACAACCACGAGCAGGTCCTTCAGCTCCTTTGGGCGCATGTTGATCCCCCCGCAGCAACACCCAGATGGCAGATGGCGGAGCTCCCTGGGCCGGGGCCAGGGGACAGCACGGAGCACGAGGAGGGACATGCAGGCCCCTGACCTCAGCATGTGCTGACAGCTGCTCCTGATGCTGGAGCTTCGAATGGAAACACGCAAACGAGCTTTTCCTTTAAGCCTTGCACAGTGTCTCAGGGAGACATAAAAAAGCAGCTGCTCCTTTGCATTAGGGCAGTACCTCTATGCATGGTGCTTAGTACACCTTGGGCAGCAAGCACCATCGTGGTGTGCAGGCTGAGGTCTGACCTGACTCCAGCTCACACTCTGCTCCCACCACCACACGGTGCTGTGCTGAGGTGTGGGCCTGCCCTGGCCCTGTCCTCGGCACAGGCAGGGACCGGGGCACAGGAGGACTCTTCCAAGCAGTGCCGTGGTCGGAGGGGGCCAGAGCTGGGGAAAGCCGCTCCCCCTAATGAGCTAAAGTGCTCATTAATCTTTCATACCTTGATGCCCGTGACACTGAATTCCATCCAGATGTGACCCATGCGTACAGGAATGTGAAACACCACATTTTTGGTTCCAGCTGAGTAATGCTGGGAAATGGCAGGGGACAGCTCGAAAGGTTATGGCAGCTGCTCGTGGCTCTCAGAGACACTTCAGCACACCCTGCCTCTCTCCTGCATTAATTTTACACCTCTTTGTGTGTGTGTATTTTTACATAGTTTTATATATATGTCTGTAAAGTTGGTTTGATTATGAGTTCAGAATTGGAACACTCTTAATTTATTGTCCCTGCTTCTGTACTGTGCCTATCCCCACGATATCTGAACGCCTCCCAGTAATGTGCTTTAGTTTTCTGTTCCAGGCTGGTGGGGGTGAAGAGCATGCAATGCAGCTGCTTGCTTTTATTGCCTTTGCTAGATTTTTTATCGTAGGTGTGTACATGGTTACATCCTTATGTTAGAGGATTCAGGCTGCAAGGGGTATGCTGGGTGCTTGTACTGATCCCCCAATCCATCTTCACTGAGTTACCCCAGCAAGAAATTTTAAATCCCAGACATAAAGCCAAATGTTGGTTACGTGGAGAATCTACTGTCTTGTCTATAGAAATGTATACATGTCCTGAAATCAACATCCTTAAGTTCCACATACAACTAGACTGGGTAATTATTTTATTCCTATTTTTTTTTCCTCTGAGTTCCCTCTCACCCTTTTTTTTTTATCTTCCGACACAGCTGATTATTTTTCTTCTATACAATGCAGTATTATGTAGGGGCTTCTCAGGGAAACCAAATCTTTTTACACAAAAGCTGAATCAGCTTTCACCCGTGGTTGGGTGTTCCAGCCAGAATGACTCTGAAGGGGAGGGAAGGACATTCTTTGAGCTACCACTGTTTTGTGAAGTAGCTCTAAGGAAGCTCTGGGCTGCCTTTGGTATCTCCAAGACTTGCTTGTGTAACTGCCACTGTGCTCTGCGTCCAGCTGTGCATCCTGCTTGGTCAGCTTCACTCCTGCTTTTCTCCCTTTTCAGAAGACACTTGTGTTACTTGAATGCCATGCCTACAAAAGCTGTATGCCAGCAGCAAGCTAGCCAACCACACGAAACCACATTTTTTTACTGAGGGAAGTACATAAACTCGTCACAACCCAGGAGCTGGGGGCACAGCGCTGAGAATTCTGAGTGCTCTCTTCTGAAGTGCCTTCTGAAAGGCACATCGTACCAATTTTCTGCTCTTGGGGTCATTTGCATTCGCAGGTCTGACTGGGGTGTGCCTCCATCTTCCCAGCATGCTTGCACAAAGCCAGGTACAGGTACAGCTAACAAGCCAGCACTGGGCTGATGCAGTGCAATTTATTCTGCCATCAGCAAAATCACAAGCGAAGTTTTCAAAATGATAAAAAATCTGTTGCTGTTTCACAGCGGATCTTTCTCAACTTGTAGAAAACCCTCTTGTTGTGCAAAGGCAGGAAATCACTAGCTGTTTTAACAGCTGCCAGATTCACTGTTCAGCTCTCAAATTTTGGCTTTAAATCGGCTAATACAATCTGCACCTACAGGAAAAGTTTTCCTAAATAAGTTCAAACATTTCAGGAAGATGGCAAAGCTCCTCCTATGGTACCAGAAGAGCTCTGCTGTTACGCTGAACATTTTAAAAAATGGGAAGCTTAGGTTTTCAACAGCAGAGAACATTAGTGGTTTTCTACCTAGTCTACAGCTACAGATGTGGAATTGGCCCACCTCCAATAGCTGTAGGGTGTGTTCCTATTTCTCATCCACAGCAAGACAAGGGTGTTGTACTCCACTCCCCAGTCTGAATTATGGGGTGTGATTTTCCAGATGAAAACAATGCACGTAACATTCAGTTAAGAGCATACACCCTAGCGCTGCCATTCCTTCTGCAGAGTTGCCACACCAGGCATACCATTCTGCTGAGCCTCATATTGGTAATTCCTTCAGCACAGACATCCTGCTTGCTTTATACTGAACGTAATGAAAGAAAACAGAGCAGAAACATTTCAAGTCTCAGAGGCTTGTGCACAAGATCGAGCTGCCTCCATGATCATGCTGTCTCCAGCTGCATGGTTTTTGTTCATACTTATGATATGCTGTGTTATAATTTAGCAACAAACAAATTTAAGAGTCAGCTAGGACTGAACTGCTTTTCATCTCAGACACCTTCAGAAGACGATGTTTCTGCTCACGCAGCCACAGATGTGCAATGACTGTGCTGCCGGTTCCAGTTCTGCAGATTAGAAGCAACGATCTCCACTGAAGGAGAAATGTTATGAAGGAGGAATCTCACCTCTCCCACTCATCAAACTCGGCTGCCAGCATCGCTGGGAAGGAGGAAACCTGTGGCTGAGAAATGCATTAGTCCCAGCGTCCCTTTGTAGGAGATAAGAAAGCAAGAAGTCAGACAGGTGGATGTGCCTATCCCCTTCCAAGTGGCTATTCCTGTAGAATTTTTTTCCAAGGGAAGATCTGCCAAGGAGTCTTGTTGGTCTGCTCACAGTGGAACAATGAACTCGGTCAGAATCCTCAGCACTGCCGTAACCGCTGCCCAGCCCCCAGGTCCTGCAGCTGACAGCCTCAGCGGGTCACCCAGGAAGGGGACAGATGCATGCGCTTTCCATTTCAGCCACACTTAGTTAGCAGATCTCTCTGTGCAAGTTCAGCAGGTTTTAGGAAATCAGTAAAAAATACCCAGTACAATGCTTCCATAAGCATGCATTGCTATCGAGTATACACAGCATCCTAGGTCTCCCTGCTCGAAGTGACCTAGATCACATTTTATTTGGCACACCCAACATACGAGTAACATTCTATTACCTTTTATTTTAATTTCGCTGGGAAATGTAGCTAATGAATGTTTTATCAGTGCCTTTTGTAGTGCTCTATCTTCTGAAGGCAATTTCTGCAAGGCCTACCTTAAAATAAAAGCAAAGCGAAAGGAATGTTGCGTGTATAGGGGTTTCGGGTAGCTATTGGTATCAGGAAGTTCAATAAACACAAACAACAGCGTTGCACGTCAGGTTCTTTTTTCCCATTTCTGTAATTTATCAACAACATGAAATCCCCGTGCCGCCAAAGCGATATCAGATAAATGTAAACGGTCACACGTACTGATGCTTGGTAGCTTCTCAGTTCATACTGATCACATTCAGAAAAAGATCAAGACAGCTGAAGAGACTGATCCTAACTCTGCAAGCTGACCCATGCACAGAGCTTCCACCTTCGAGGTGGATGGAAGACCTGTGCCTGTGGATCACTTTGCAGGTTGTGTCCTTTCTCAGGAAAACCTGGGCTAATTGCGCTGACAAATGGAAACTGGTTACTCATGGTAAATTATCCAGGAAGCAGACAGATTGTACTGCTGTCTCCCAGAGTGTTTCCCCAGAGCAAAATCATTAAGCTGTGGAATAGCTTCCTTCAAGCATTTAAAACTTGTGTAATTGCAGATTATTCCCTCAGGCCCTATAAAAACGTTTTCTAGCTGCACAGTTTAGAAAGTCATGAATAAAAGCAACAGTATTCCAAAAATTTGCATCTACTTTAATTTCCTATTTCTCTGTCATTTCGTTTGGCTAATGCTTTACTAGAGAATGAAATAGCAGAAATCTGAGTAATTTTGGTTGTCATTAAAATGCTGTATATAAACAGGAAAAGTCAGAGTAAGGCATTCTCAACACAAGCATGAGGAACATACATTTTCATGCCCAGTGGAACAAGCATTTCAATTTGTTCCCAGAAGTAGTGGAATGTTTCTTACATATAAATCCCCAAACATTTTTTTTTTTAAATTTTACAGGTAAAAAGCATTATTTCACACATCATTTTTAAAAGCATCGGTTTGGTATTTCCTTCCATTTTGCCTGCTGCAGGATTATGAATCTGGAAGGAAGCAGTTCAGAGAAAGTCATAACATACAGAAGACACCTACTTCCATAAACTGAATTAAACAGTACTTGTTTCAAACACTATCTAGAAACACTGTATAGATGTACACTAAGTATATGCATTATGGTAGGTAGTTATTCATCCCCATGTTTTCACCTGCCAATATTACTGCAAATAACACAGTTTCCATGACATGCCTTATGGAACAGTTTATTATTTTCATACGTCGTCGTAAGTAGCGTTGAAGGTAGAATCACCAGGAGTGCATTTGGCACCCCAAAGCAGAACCGGAGAGGCCACGCTTATAAATCTGTCTTGCTGAATGATGAGTTAGCTGGTGTATGGAATGACAGACTTCAGCTGTAACAAGGAAGCACAGGGACCTAAGACATTTCTTCTGGAGCTGCTTCTGCTTCCTGAGTGGATTTCTCTTCAGGCTCGCTGTCTCGTGCAGGAGATGCGTTACGGCTGAGCTTGTTGCTGTCATGGGTGCTGTGACTGCTGGCGCTGCTGCCGAGGTGAGTTGATGCCACAGCAGCTTCTACTGCAGCCTGAGAAAGAGAGGATCAAACAAGCATTCCTTAAAGGATCCCGTCTGCCAGCACTACAGCCAGAGCACCACAGTGCTGGGAATGTCACGGTGCTTATTCCTCACCACCTCGGTACCTGCGTGGGCCAGGTCGGATTTAGAAGGCTGTTTGAAATAGGGGACTGAGGTTTAGAAGAGCTGTTTTGTCTTAGTTTCAGCTGGGACAGAAATTGTTTTTTCTCATAGTGTCTGGTATGAGGCCATGTCATGGTTTTGGAGGAAAAACAACACGGCTAACACACTGATGTTTTAGTTGTTACCTGGTGGCACTGAACAGAGCCAAGAACGTTTCAGTCTCTCAGCTTCTTGTGTTGCTCGGCCAGTGAAGGGGTTGGGGGGCACAGGGAGCTGGGAGGGGACAGGACCAGGGCAGCTGACCCAAAGTGACCAAAGGGATATTCCATACCATCATGGAAATAGAAGGGGGGGCAGTTAGCTGGGGAGGGCTCGAGGACTGGCTGGGCATTGGTTGGTGGGTGGTGAGCCCTTGCTTTGTGTATCACTTGTTTTCATGTGTGTCTGCACATATATATTTACAGTTATCATCACTGTTATTTCTTTTACTTCCTTTTCTGTCTTAGTAAATAGTTTTTATCTCAACCCACAAGTTCTACTGTATTTTCTCCTAATTCTCTCCCCCATCCCACTGGGCAGGGGGAGTGAGGAAATGGCTGTGTGCTACTGAGCTATCTGCTGGGTCAAACCACAACATGCTTTCATAACGTTACAAAACTGGCCAGCAAAAGCATAAATTTTATTTCAGCTGCACACACAGCATTATTTTTAAAAACTAAATTAGAACTCCTGCACTGAAGTTAGATCGCAAAGACAAAGTTCTTTTCCACTTTAATAATTATTATCATCGATATATTACTTTATTATCAGTGACTATTTAAGGGAAACAATATTTACCACTACTGCATATGCCAAGTAAAGTGGTGCAGAGCATATGGGCAACTGCCCATATGTATATATATATATACACACATATATATGCATAAAGACATATAAGTGAGGGCTGCTCCGAAAGCAATGCCTCATTTTTTATCATACTGGCCCACAACATCAGAGGTGGACGTTGGTGGTGTGGCAGCAGAGGCTGGACCTTCCCACCAACATCCTGTTCCATGTTGTTGCTGTGTGACAGATGGCAGCAGAGGGGCACTCTGACACAATGGCGTCTGACATGGAAGTGTGGATGGAGCAAAAGGATGGGACTGAATTCCTCCATGAGGAAAAAATGGCGCCCACTGGCACTGGTCAACGCTACTGAATGTTGATGGAGCCCAACCAGTGGCTGTGAGCACAGGGAGGGGTGGTGGTGTGTTCCTGCAGTGATGACAGTGACATGAAAGACAAGCCATGTTCCGGGTGGCCATGCACAGCTGTCACACCACAAAATGAAGAGCATCTCAATCAGGTCATCTGCATGAATTGGTGGATTACGACCAGGGAATTGTGTACAGAGCTGAATTTTGGCTTCAGTGTGGTGGAAACAATGGTGGCAGCATTGGAGTATCATGAAGTTTGCACCAGCTGGGTCCCATGAATGTTCACACAGGAACAGAAAGAACACTGTATGCAAGTTTTTCAGGACCTACTGAACTGATATAAGGCTGAAAGTGACAGTTTCTTGGATCACATTGTTACCACTGAGAAGACACGGTGTCACCACTATGAGCTGGATTCAAAATGGCAGTCCATGGAGTTGTGACATATGAATTTCCCATTGAAGAAAAAGTTCAAGACACAGCCCTCAGTAGGTAAAGTGATGTGCACTGTCCTTCGAGATAGGAAAGGGGTAATCCTTTTGTATTTCCTGAGACCTGGATAAACCATCAACTCTGACTGCTACATCGCAACACTAACTAAGCTGCAGGCTTAGTTAGTTTAGGCTCCAAACTTCTGGAGCAAAGCCAGAGAAGAAGACAACCTTTCTGTTGCAACAGGGTAATGCCAGGCCCCACACCAGCCTGAAGATCATGGAGCCCACTGCCACTCTTGGCTGGACTGTTC
>WBMW01000269.1:596-42513 GCA_013396635.1 Penelope pileata
GCTCCATCAGGAGAGGGGTGGGCAGCAGGGACAGGGAAGTGATTGTCCCTCTCTACTCTGCCCTCGTGAAGCCCCACCTGGAGTACTGTGTCCAGGTCTGAGGTCCCCAGTACAGGAAAGACGTGGAACTGTTGGAGAGGGTGCAGAGGAAGCCACAGAGATGGTCAGAGGGCTGGAGCTGAAACAGGGCCTCAGCCCTGGCAGTCAGTTGTTTAAGTGCTATGGGGTGCAGGGTAGGCGTTGTTACATTGTTTCTGATGTTTGGGGAGGTCTGTGACATGGGCCCAGTGTGCAATGGCCGAAGCTGGCCAGTTGGGGCTGGGCGTCTGGGTGGGGAGTTAAGCGGGCAGATGCAAAGGACTAAAGGTCAAAAGTTCATCTATGAGGAAGACCATCATCCTTCATCCCCAAGATCCCCGAACACCCTCTGAATACCTATGCCCATGCGCAAAGGGGAGGGGTTTATGTTAATCTGGGAGGAGTTTATGTTAATGCTTTATGACTATGTGTTATAAAAGGGTGAGGTGAGGCACTTGGGCGTGCGTGCTGGGGAGGAGCTATCCCCTGTGCACCCTTTTATTTATTAAAGGTGCACCTTTATTAGCGTTGCTAATAAAGGAATACTGGCTCAGCACAACTCATTGTGTGTTGAGTTTCTATGCGTTTTTCCGCAATCAGAGCACCTCCCTTATGGGGACAGGCTGAGGGAGCTGGGCTTGCTCAGCCTGGAGGAGAGAAGGCTGCGGGGAGACCTCACTGCAGCCTCCCATTATTTAAAAGGAGATTATAAACAGGAGGGGAACCAACTTTTCACAAGGGTAGATAGTGATAGGACAAGGGGGAATGGTTTTAAGCTGAAGGAGGGAAGGTTTAGATTAGACATCGGGGAAGTTCTTTACTGTGAGTGGTGAGGTGCTCGCACAGCTGCCTGGAGAGGTTGTGGATGCCCCATCCCTGGAGGTGCTCAAGGCCAGGCTGGATGGGGTCCTGGGTAACCTGATCTAGTACCAGATCTGGAGGTTGGTGGCCCTGTCTGTAGCAGGTGGGTTGGAATCTGATGATCCTTGGGGTCCTTTCCAACCCAGGCCATTCTATGATTCCTTTTCCCACAACATAGTTCCCCAGGATAACCAGTTTTTACAGGGAAGTCAGTGATTACTTCATCCATTTCTGCTTTACTTCAGTGATGTAAGTCTAGACTCAAAGGTCCAGCCTCCAAACATCCCACTGCTGACTGAGACTGTAATCATTTGCAGGAATTAATTTATTTTGACTATAAAACACAAAGTTGCATCATTTTCTGTTATGACATTCTAATTTGACTTAACTAGTAGTCCAAGAATTAAATATAAAAACATATTGAGATAAAAAATGAATAACCACCGTGGGAACATTCCTATTAACACTAGATCTGCAATACCTACAGATGTACTAAATTGCTCCCATGCTTCCCGTGAAATTTCAACAGGCAATTGCTGCAGATGTGTGCAATCACAAGAGTTGCTGACCTCAGCCAGCATATGAACCAGGACGATGTTCTGGGCTTCTGATTCTACAGAACTGCTGCCATTTACTTAAAAAGCAACCACAAAAATAAAGATGTGCTTTAAAAGAACAGAAGTTCCTGCTGAAGATGTGCCTTTGGCACCAGAAGCAGTATCTGTTCAGCACAAAGGTTTCTGTGCCTTCATCAAAGCACAAAGAGACAAGGCAGATCAGCCCAGCACTCTCTGACTCCCAGCAGAAGCCCAAAGCAGGAAGTGCAGGAGAACTCAGCTTAACTCTGCTGGGCATGCAATTCAATTTCATGTTTACCACAAAATTTAGCAAGACTGTCTCTTGGGTCTGGAAAGGCCCGTTCAGGAACAACAGGTTTGCAGCAGGTCGAGACTGGCAAAGCCACGTGGGAGACACTTTCGCAGTACTCGCTTGGAGGGGCTGTGACTGCACCTGATGCTATCGCAAGTAGTAGAAGCATACTGAAGATCCAGAAAAAACAATTAGTACACGTCTTCCTCAAGTTGTGGAGCACACTACAGTTTTTTGCTGCTTTACTCCAGCAACTCAGAAGCAATACACAGAATCCCATTAAGGAACTCCACTATCAGAGATCCATTGTAAGTGGTGGTATCAAAGTAAGAAAGACAGAGAAACCAGAAACAAGAGAGTCACATACAACACAGCAACTAGAACCATCGGTACAAGAAAAATACACACAATTAGAAACAAATAGGAGATTTCTACCCTCTCATTAACTACAGCATCAATGGCATTACACTCAACTGGCTTGTGTGTCCCTTTCAAAGCAAACACAAGTCCATTTGCAAACTATATTAAGGCAAATGGTCACTGCCCTGGTGGTTTGCAAGACGTCACTGGCATTATTAAGGTTGGCTTGTGATGGGAAAAGCCCCGACGCATCCTCCCCCATTACCACACGCACCAGCCTGGCCTGATTCTGCAGCACTGCTGCCTGCAGAGAAAGCAAGCTTGTAACAAATCTGAGCTGCATATGCAAATCTTAAATGACATTTTCTCTGTGTAGACACTCTGGAAGACATGAGCTAATCGGTTTAAGTGAGGCTTTACCTCTCTCATCTTGCTAGGACTGGATTTATGAGCATTCGGCCTTAACACTTCAGACAATGAATTAAGCACTCAGCACTCACTCTACATCCATTAGCAGCACTGCTTAATACACTTTTGACCCATTCCACTTTGCTGTTAAAATAACCAGAATGCAGCAAAATTAAATCAGTCTACTTGGTTTGCAGCGTATCTCAGAAAGCAGGCTTGTCAGCCAGCCAGGCAGCAAACACCAGCTCTTCCAGAGGCAACCTGGGCAAGGAAGCAGGCGCCAACATCGCCCACTAGTTGGATTTTGCACAATGGTGTTGGGTAGAATGTCTTCATGGAGCAATGAATCTCAATCAAGAAATGAGATGCCATCAAAATAAAGTTCATAGAGCAGGAACAAGAACTCTCAAACAAGAAGCCCACAAAGGCTATAAATCCTACCCAACACATACATGGACCCCCCAAGCTCTGTCACTCCCTACTCAAACCCAGCCCAGAATCCCTGTCCAGATTTCAATCGTTTTTTGCCCCCAAGATGTCTATAGTTCGGAATATACCTGATTCCTGCAGTAATAGTTTCTATGAAACCTGACCCAAGGGCCGAGCACCGCTCTTCCAGCAGACAAAGGGACCCGCAACTCAGTACATCAGGACCAGTCAGCCTCAGCTGGAACAGCACAACAGCTTGCAACTGAGGTCAGGGGATGCACAGCACATAAAGAGCCAAAGTAACACCACTGCCAGAACAACAAAGAAAAGTGAATTTTAACTGGTCTCCCTCTCCTTCTCCAGAAAAGGCATCTGTTCAATGTGAGGAGGAATGCACAGAGAGCTGAATTATCTCC
This sequence comes from Penelope pileata, assembly GCA_013396635.1. Classification (NCBI taxonomy): domain Eukaryota; kingdom Metazoa; phylum Chordata; class Aves; order Galliformes; family Cracidae; genus Penelope; species Penelope pileata. The sequence goes on from WBMW01000269.1 coordinate 4,019, forward strand.
CCGTGGCTCTCCCTGCTGCCCCTCTCCTTATCAGCACAGCTCACCTGCAGCCATGCCCACTATCTCGTGCCGCCCTCCAGTCCTCCGCGTCTTGCAGCCATTGCATCAGCACTCACCTCCACCCCAAACTGCAGTGCCCAGAATTAATTTCACAGAATAATATAGAATAAAACTCAGATTAACTCTTCGTGGTTTACTTCACCCCACATATTCCTCACTGTTAAATGCATCTTCTCTTTTGTGCCAGGAAGCCAACATGACATTCCTTATGCAATGAGCACTGTGGTTATGGAAGAGCTGCAGTAAATCCAAATTTGGTAGATGCAACACAAAGGCCCACACTGTTGGCTGGCTTTGGGGGACAGTTTAGGCATGCAAAATCCTTCTACACAACTACTTCACTGATAACTTACATTTTTATAACTTTCTCCTGAAGGTCCAAAGAACACTGCACAAGCACTGGGCAAAAGGAGTAGATACAGGAACAATAAATATACACTTAGTAAAAAATAAAAAAGGAATATGATGACATAAATGTATGACAGGTGAACAGAAGTAGAGACACTCCTGAAAAGCAGAGCAGATCCATGTTACCTGCAGCCCCTGTAATTACAGACCTGCAGCAGTTTAATCGCAGCAGAGAAAGACTCAAAGGGAACTCCCACCAAAACCAACCACGCAAGTACGTGACCACTCGGTACGCTGAAATAGATGCAGAACTGGCAGATCACCATAATGCAAGAGGGGCAGCTCTGAAAACAAGGTCTCAAGCTCGCCAAGCCACCAGGTGTGAGCACTCGCAGCCTCCCACGGGCAGAGAACGTCACCTGCTGCGGGCAGAGAACAGCCCTGTCGCTGCCATAGGAGCCATCGGGGTGCCGGTGCTTCGCCAGCTATAACACAGACAGCAGGGGCCGGCACATACGGCAAGAACCCTTATATGCACCATGGCTGCAAGAGCTTTTCCCCTAAAGCAAAATCCATGTTACCCTGATCTTTTACTCCGGCTTTGGAAAGCGAGTTAGTCAATCTTGTCCTCTGGCTAATTAATATAAAAGCCTGCACTAATGCTGTCCCTTCGCACTGTCTCAGGAGCCTCTCCAAATTCTCCCAACACTGCCTACAGGCGCTCCCAGTACACACAATGTTGGACCAAGGCTCTGCTCCACAGCAACATCCACACCACCACATTCTGGCCTCAGAGCCAGGGGACTTGTGCCATTCCCAGCCCGCAGTCAGCAGAATCACTGGGGGCAGTGGAAAGTGGCTTACAGCTGGGTGAAGCACTAAGAACCTGCTTGGCGAGGGAATGCTGAACTGACACCCATGTGACTGGAGAAGTACTTTATTAACTTGGAGTTGGAAAGAGCTTAGGAAGCAAAATGTTCAAGAAACAAAACTTCACAAACTTTGCTGAGTACGCTGAGAGCAAGAGACAGAGCCGACATCACCCTGTCCAGCAGCATGCCACTGCTAACTAACAAGGAGTAACAAAGGGTGAGGGAAGTGGCCTGAGCTCGGCACAGCGAGAAGGCCCCGGGGGGGCCACGAGCTACCCCCAAGCCCGACCTCGCCTCGCACTTCAGCGACTTTGGGACAAGAAAACTCGGTGGGGGGGGGTCTGCGTGGGTGGGAGCAGCGCTGTGTCCCACAGCTACACGCGAACGGGGAAAGGCCTCCAAACGGCCCTCCGGGCCAGCGGGCACCGGGGCNCGCGCACCTCGGAACGGAGCAGCGGGCCCAGCGGCAACGCGAGGGATGCGGGCCCTCACCTGGCTCTCGGCCGCCGGGATGCCAGACTCGAGCTCGCAGAGGGCGCGGAAGTTCTGCAGCTCGAAATCGGCGTCCACCTGCAGGGAGAAAGTGAGCTCGCTGCGGTCGCGGCGCAGACAGAACACGGTGAGTAGCATGGCCGCCTCGCCACCGCCGCCACCGCCCGCCGCCAAGCGCCGCCGCCGTCGCAAAGCGCCCGCCCCCGCCGCCAAGCAGCGCCGCACCGCCCGTCGCAAAGCTCCGCCGGGGGCGGGCCTCGAGGGGATCTACGCGGTGCCCAGAGAGTTCGGCGGGGCGCTGTGTGCCGTTCTGCAGGCCGTGGGGCTGCTTCTTGGGGCACCCCAGGGCCCTCTGTGTGCCTCTAGGGGCACCCCGCTGCCCTCGATGGGCCTCATGAGGTGTCCCTGAGTCCTCCCGTTTGCGTTTCGGGCACCCCGCAACCCTCCATTGGCCTTTGGGTGTGGGGTGAGCGGGAGCTGTCGCTGTACCTTTCAGGATAACCCTCAGTGCAACCGTTTGCTCTCTGGAGCACCCCAGCTCCCTCGGTGAACCTTTTGGGCTGCTCTGAGGCCCTCAGTATGCGTTTCTGGACACCCCCGACCCCCTGTGTGCTTCCTGGGCTGTGCGCAAACATCTGTTTGGTTTTGGGACAGCCCACAGCATGCCCTCTGGGATCCCCCAATGCCCTGGCTGTGCTCTATGGGATGCTTCAAGGCCCTCATAGTGCCCCTTGCAGCACACCACACCCTTTGGTATGACTTTTGGGGGGCTCTAAGGCCCTCAGTACGGCTTTTGGGGTGCCCCAGACCACTCAGTGAGGCTTTGGGGATCTCTAAATGCACCTGTTTGCTTTTGGGGGCACTCTGGTCCCCTATCAGTGTGCATTTAAGGTGTTCCAGACTGCTCAGTACACATTTTAGGAGCTCCCAGGACCCACTGGGGCACGTCAGCATGCACAGCTGCAATGAGGATGCTTTTCTGGGTGTCCCATGCAACTCTGGGTCGTTTCTAAATGCTACATTTTGAGTGTTGAAGCATCCAGGGTTTTGCTCTGTGCCCACTGAGATGTCCCAGAGACTGTGGTGCACATCTCAGCTCCCAGAGCCCTGTTGTTTCCTTCCAGATGCTCCCAGCCCTCCCCTTTGCCTCTGTCCCCCCAAGGCTCCCCTTTTGCTTCTCCACATGCACCAGCCTCCTTTTGCCTTGTTCAGAGCACTCTCCCTTCTCTTCTAGGTCCAAGCATCAGCAGTCCCCTGGATCCATCCCTCTCAGCCACAACCCTGGAGCCCAAAACACCCCAAAAATGTCTGCCAACTGGTTCATTTTGGAGTAAAAATCAGGGTTTGGTTGTAAGAGCAGGAAGCAGCACTCATAAACAGGTGGGGGGAGGCAAATATATTGTATCATAGGAATGCAGTGTGGAGTAAATATCCAGGAGGGCTGGTTTGCAGCAAAACTTTATGGAAGGGCTGCCCCGTGTCCTCCTGGGGAGCACTTTGGGAACATGGGAACACGGGAACACATTAAGGCTCTCATAGTCTCAAGGCATTTGCTGCTAATCAAAACAAGTGGTGGAGGGGCGGGCAAGAGGTCCAACTGTAACACCACAGAGACCATGGTGTGTCAGTCACAGCACTGTGAAACATGAGGGCAAAATGCCACTCACGAAGCAATCACTTATTCCTTACGCCTAAATTCACAGCCATGGATGAACAGCCGGCGTTCCACACCCAGCTAGGCAGCAGGCATTTCTCCAGTGCAGTTTGACTTGCATTCCAAATTTCTATCACTTAGCTTTCCTGCAAGACCCCACCACCACGCAGCTCTTACCAGAGTTGTACGCTACACTTTCCTGCTCCTGCATTCAAGGGCCTTTGTGCTGCTCCAACCTGCCCACACTTCCCACCAGGCTGCAGGACTGTCCAGAAAGGCTGCAGGTCTATTGTTGCCATGTCGTTTTCTCCCCCAAGCAGTGAGAAATATCAGTGTTAATTTGCTTGAGAGACTTCTGGGAAGGCAAAGCAATTAGAGGGCTGAGTGTGGGCTGCTGCCCTCAGGGGGTGGTGGTGAAATCCGACCTGCCCCGCATGTGCACCACTCCAGGAGCTGGGCTGAGTAATGGAGCGATAACCAGCCCCAGAAACAAAGCAGTCGACGAGGCAACGAGTCCTATGCAGTATGCCACTCCCCAGCACACGCATTTTCTGCACAGAAAGCATTCTCCTCTGACCCCCACTACATGTGCTGATTGCAGGTGCTCCTCGCCAGACACAGAAGCCTCCAGACAGACCCACACAGTAATTCACTTGCTTCAATCCAGGATGAGAGGAACAAGACTTTATTTTGACAATGGAGTTAATCTCAAATCAAAATCATTCCAAGCAAGGGGCAGGGCAAACAGAACTGCTCACAGCACTGTGAGCTAATCCTGGAACAATACCAGCATCATCATATTTCCAATATTTCCACATTTGCAAACATTTTGGAAACAGATTCCCTGCAAGTATCTGGTTCATTTTCCCTCCTATTAGTCAACCCATGTGTTAAAAAAAANAAACAAAATGACAAAAGAAGCCAGGCTGGCACCTACCACTCCTCAGTTAGAGGAAGAGTAAGGGCCTTGAGTGCTGCCTGCCTGTGCACGGCGCCAGGGAAGAGGCTTTTCCTCCCATAGGGAGCTCAGTCAGATTTCTCCTTTTCCTTCATGTGCAGGAAGACAATGCTGAACATGAAGAGGCCCACCATCATGGAGAAGGCCCCAGCATAGTACGGGTACGCCGAGGGGATGAAGCGTTCGTACTGCGTGTGCTGGAGGGGACGCACAGACACCTAGGGAGAAGCAGGCATCCTTTCTGAGTTTGGCACGACACAATGACAAATAGAGATAACATCCTTCACCCACCTCTGACTCCCATCGCTCCTTAGTACTGTTACGTTACTGAAAAGGCAAGTGAACTACTTGTTTTTGGGATGAAACCACATCTTTTAGTCAAAACAAAAAAACATTCTCATGAAGCCCTGAGCGCTCTATTTTGGGAGGAAGTACTTGCACAGTTCAAGCCTACAGAACAGTAAGGCTATCTCTACGCTAGCATTCACAGCAACTGCACAACACTTGCCCAAAGAAGTGGTAACCACCACCAGCTTTCTGTGGAGCTCATTTCCAAACCTGATTTCTTTATCTTTTGATTTGGTTTTTGAGAAGTGCTGAAATTCCTTGTTATTACTGAAGTGTGATGTATTTGAATGTACAACAGATATCCATTTTTTCTTGCATGATTAATTCCCACCAATCATACTTACCTGGGTAGAGGAGTAGAGGTGGGTATAACCCAGGCGATTATAGTCCACTTTAAACTGGAACACTCCGTAGACATCTGGGAGCTTGAACTGCACACTGTATTTACCACCTAAGAAAAAAGAGACAATGTTTAAGTGGCACAAGTGGGAGGAGAGAAGCTATAAAAGTCTTCACAGGTCTTCCTGTGCTGGCACGCTGAGAGAGAAAACATCCCAACACAAGGCAAAAGAGGTGAGGGGAACCTACCATTTCTCTTCAAGAAAGTCCGCACAAAAGGATCGATGCGGACAAACTCCAGCTGAATATCGTCTCCGTCAAAGGGGACCCACATCCCATCAGAAAGCTTTTCAATTACAATGCTGTACTCCTGGAAAAAAACCACAGTACATGAACAGAAGCCAGATAGAAGGGATATAGCTCAAAGTGACCAGGGAATTCTCCCAGGTTTCTTTTTCCAAAGCAGATTAGGTAAGTTCCCCCTCTTGGAAACACACTCAGTAATCACTATCAGTAATCAAAGCAGCCCTCAGCAGTCAAAGAGTTAAGTAAATATGTATGTCACAGGTGTATGAAAATGGATCCAGCTATACTTTTCAGCTCCATGTTGCCTCCTGCTCACACAACAGAGGAGCACATTCCAAGCAAGCTACCTTGTGCACAGCCTCACCACAAGATCGGTGACGGTGTAAGCATTCGGAGGCGCAAGCTCTCCCACGCGGTGGTGAGACACAGCTCCAACACGCAGCACGCCCTCTTCCTTGAACACCCAACGGGACAAGGCAACAGCCAGCTCGTAATTACCAGTCTGTGAGTACCTAGAGATGAGGGAAGGCAAAGGGAATATGACAACCAGTCCAAAAGACACTATACACCAAAACCAAACCAAAGCAAGAAAAAGCTGTCCTGAGTTAAAAGAGAATTACTTTCCAAAGCGCTTCAAGGCCAAAGGAACCAATCACATTGTACTTGCATTCAAGCTTTTTGCTATTTCCCATACCATAAATGTTTGTAGCCTATTTTCATGATCACACAGCTCCCCAGCTGCTCCTCAGGACAGGATGTCAGGAGGCTAGCATACCTCTTCGAGCCCGGAGTAGCTTTCTGCACAGCAGAATTGAAGAAAGCGTCACTAAAGAAATCCAGAGAGCCACTGAAAACAACACGAGCGTTGTTCCTTGCTTGGAGTCCTGCAATCAGAAGGGTGTTCTTCCCAACTGCATGTGGATACTGAATAGGAACACATTTGAAAAGACCATTTAGATAGTTTAGGGATAATTGAAGAAGAGTTAGACAATCTCCAGTTTATCTGGTTTCACTACTGCCACAGGTTTGCTTTGAGGTGGAAAAGTCCGACCACAGGTAGCATGCTTCACAGTTAAATAAAAGCCAAGAAACTCAGCTGGCTGCCCAGAATAACCAGGAAGGGGATTCACAGCATTTTGCTTCTACCCTCTCTGCCTGGTGAAGACGGTGAAGCCTCTTAAAGGAAATATACTTTGAAATAAATACCAGCCTAGATTGAAGTATCATTCATGCTGGACGTTTTCCTACCAACTAAAAACAAGGAGGAAGGAAGATTCACAGGAAGACATCAGGAAGCCTGACACTTTCAAAATCAATCAACAGATGAACCATGCAAGCATTTCTCCAAGTTGCTGAAATCTGAGGGACTTGACTAAGGAAGAGAAAAAGTTATCAAATGTACCTGAGTAATGGGTTTATCTGGGAAGAAGGAGTAAGAGGTAGAAGAGCCAGTCAGGATATCCAGCACCAGCGGGTTGTCAGGATCAGCCACCATCCTTGTGGGGAGAGGCACAACGACAGACATCAACACCAAGAGGGAGGTGCAGGCAACAACTAAGCTGTGAAAACCTCCTCACCCTTGGATGTGGCAAGACAGCTGCAGAACTTGCACACTTACAGAAACGAATTACTTTCTTGAGATATTCTGCCACATTTCATTAATTTACATTAAGAAACATCACTAAGGCAAAAACTAAGTTGCTTTGGAAATTTTTTTTTTTTTTTTGCCATTATCCAAAATCAAGGCAGATTGCTCATGCGAGGAGCCACAGCTGGCTAATCCAGCCCTTAGCTCAGCTCACATTAGCACCAAGATTTTTGTGCTACTTCCCCAACACCAACCACCTGGCCATGGCAGGTCACTTACCCAACACCTCGGAAGAGGATGGGGTTCAGTATCTTCTTCCCCACGATAGTGGGAGCCTTTAGGAGATTTTCAGCATCTGCTACTATGAGTGTGTGCTTGGAGGAAACGAGAGAGATCTGCATAAATGCACTACATAGGCAAAACTGTTTGTACACACTTTCAGTAACTTTCAGGTTTTAGAACAGCAAGTTTAAAGTCAACTTTCTCTTTACAGGCCATCAAAACTGAAAAGTTTTTGGATGAATATCACAACTTAATTAAAGAACAGAAAACAGCCTTTTTGTTTAATTATGGCAAATTAAATATGATGATATATCAGGAAATAGAAGATAGCTTTTGATTAAAATAGCAGCACTAGAGAAGTTTAATTCTATCTTAGTAGCTGTCATCTTTAAAACAGGACAGCATCCGTGTACTCCTTAAACAGTTTCATTTAAATAAAAATTAGCAGAGGTAATTCAGACCTGAACAGAAGTTTTCATTTCTAAGCACCGAACGACAAACGGGAAAGGAAACATGGGGTAACATACATTTCTACAACAACCTCCCTCCACAGTGTCTGGGACTGAGAATTACCCTTCCCACATCTGAAGGCTCACATTTAACATTTTTCTTCTTCACCTACCACAAATAAAACCAAATACACTTCAGTGGGTGAAACCAGACATAGCGACACTGAAACTCCTTAGGGCAGCAGTAAGATCAAAACCCAGGAAAATCAGAGAGATGGATTTAGGGCAGCGACCCATCCCCCACAGCGCTGCAGTATTGTGCCAGCACTCTGACTGCTGCACCACTGGATGCTGTTCAGCAACACTAATTATGACTTTCTTGGGAACAAGCTGGGACAGCAGAGAAGGGATGTAAGTAAAAAGGGAAAATAAGGACAGAAGATTCATCTTTCAACCTTCACACATATGTTCCCATTGTCAAAACCCAAAACACGCAAAGACATTCACCTGGCCTGGGTCCGATATATCATAGTTGTGATGGTCAATGACAGCTGTCCTTTCCTCATCAAACTCAATCCCACACTCGCTGCCCAGCTCACGCAGTGGGTCACCTGGAAAGAGAACTGGATTCCCTGATACATGGTGCACTCAGGACACAACCCCAGTCTCAACACTCAAAATAAGAAGTTCAGCTCAGAGCGACGTGTTAAGCACTCTACTGGCCAAACCTCCCTCTGCTAAATTCCCATTCAAAAATGGAAACAAAGGCTGGTTTAGTTCCTTACTTCAGGTTGATCACCCATTTCCTCAGCATACAAACCCTGAGGTTCTCAACATGCTCTGGCACAGAGAAATTGCAGAGGTCCCATCCCTGGATGTGCCCAAGGCCAGGCTGGATGGCACCCTGGGCAGTCTGAGCTGGGGAAGGGAGGTGCCACCAGCTCAAGGCAGGAGGTTGGAATTAGATTGGCTTTAACGTTCCTTCCAACCTAGGCCATTCTATGATTCTATGAACTAAGCACATGAAGCACCATCTAGTTAACTCTCCCTGCCACAAATAACCTGTAAAAGCCCTCTTTTCCTTTTCAAGCTTGCCTTTCCCCAGTGTATCTACAAGGTGCACAGCTGAAGGACTTGGCCCTGCAAGCCAAGCAGGTAACATGCTTCTTCATCACATTTGTTTTTCAGGAGCTCTGAGGAGGTCAAGAAGACCACCTGCTGTCTGTGTGGCACATGGTGTACTGGTGGCTGGCAGACCCTGGCAAGCACTGCACTCACCAATGTCGGAGCTGGCAGCCACAAGGACGCTGCCACCGCCATCGATGAAAGCAGTGATGGTCTCCACGTTGATGTTTCCTCCGAAATCTGTAAACGTGCACCAAAAGCTCGTGACTCTATCCTATGATGGAGCCTTGTTCACCAAAACAATCCCAGAGCAGCCCAAACCCCCTCCATGAAAAAAAAACACCAGAGCACTTCTCCTACCATGCATACCTTCAACAGACGGCGAGAAGATGATCAGGTTGTCATAGAGGAATTCCCCATACTTGATCAGGGAGAGGCCAGTGTCGTCTGCAGTCCGGAAGGTGAGCTCAAAGCCCCTGTCTGCAGCCGCAACAGAGAGCCCTGAGTCCCCTACCCCAACACGGGGCCCTCAGCCCCGACAAAGGTCCCTCAACCACAACACGGGGCCCTGAGCCCTCGGCCCCGAGTCCCCCAACCCGACATGGGGCCCTCTGCCCTCGCCCCCAGCAGCCGCCGCCCCGCGCTCCGCCTCCCTCAGCACCGGGGCCTGAGGCGGCCCCGGGATACCCCAGATCCCGCTGCCAGGCTCCCGGCCCCCCACCGCCGCCCTACCCGCCAGGCTGCGGAAGAAGAGCGAGTGCGTATCCCGTAGGTTGCCATTCTCCAGCAGCACCAAGGTGCGCGGCCCAGCCCCAGCCCCGGCCACCACCGCCAGCAGCCACCACAGGCGCACCGCGGCCGCCACCATTTTCTCGCCGGCGCCAAGCTTCCGCGGAGAGAGGCGGGCGCAAAGAGCCAGCCAGTGGGCTCCAAACGTCGCGCTCCGGCCTCCCAATCAGCGACGGACAGCTCCGCGCCGCCGGCCAATCAGCGCGGGGCAGCCGCGGAACGCACGGAAGCACGGCGGAGGTGTTCGATGCCGTCTATTGGCCACACCACGTGGCTCGGTGGCGCGGGACGCTCCGGGTGCGGCGCTGCAGCCGCGGGGAAAGAGAGCACGTGGTGCGGAGAAGGAGCGGGCACGGAAAGAGGAGAAAACGAAAAAAGGCTACAAACGGAGCTACCCGCGCAGGTACGGGGAGCTGCCGGCCCCAGAGTGAGCCCGGAGGTGTCGGGGCTGGTACAGTTCCTGCAGACCCGGAGCCGCTCAGTTCCAGGGGGCAGCGCCGCGCGGTGCTCTCCCGGTCAGATGGGGCCCGTAGGCCCTCGGCCCTTCCTCCGCGTGCTCCTGGCGGGCGGCGGCGCGGCCTCGAGAGCCTCCAGGCGGAACGGGCGCGGCGGGGGCAGCTCCGACGCTGTGCCCGAGGCCCTGCCCGCGGCGCGGGGCCCCGGAGCGACGGGCGGGGCTGCGGGGGAAAGAAACGGGCAGAAAGGAGCGGTGGTTATTTACTCTGCGCAAATAAACCAGCAACGCTCTGCACGTCGCTGGTCAGTGCACCCAGAGCCGATCTCCCGAGTGAACTAGGGGCGGTAGGGGCCAGGCGGGTGCACTCCGTGCTCCGGTGCTGCCGTCCCGCCCGCACACAGCCCAGAGCAGGTTGGGTTCTGCCAGAGGGATTGTCCTTGGGACTAGCACAGGAACGGGAAATCCTTCCTGCAGCCCTGCTCATTTCCACACGCTACTTATTGTGACGTGCAGGCAGTGACTGGGGGGAAATGCTTTCTGCTTTGTGCTGTCTGTTTTATCATGGAATCAAAGCATGGCTGAGGTTGGAAGGGATCATCCAGCCCTACCCCTGCCATGGGCTGGGTGCCTTCCCCAGTTCAGGCTCCCCCGCACCCACGCAGCCTGGATGGACGCCTCCAGGAATGGGGCGCCCACAACTCCTTTGCACAACCTGTTCCTCACCACCCTCTGAGTAAATAATTTCTTCCTAACATCTAACCTAAATTTCCCCTAATTTTTATGAGTTGGTGCAGCAGCACTCTGGGGTTCTGCAGCTCTATAACACAAACTTTTAAGTAAAAACAAGCAGGCTTCATCGTGCAAGAAATTTCTTCGTATGTTCAAGGGATCTGTGCCTATCAGTGACCATATTTGCGCGTGTTCCTATTTAATTCCTAAATAAATGTGTTCCTATATCCATTTTCTCCACCCACTTGTGACTAAGGACTACATCCTTAGCAATCTGTAGGAGAATGCCACAGGCTGGGATCACACAGAAAATCAGCACCCCATGGAGCTTACTTTTGGCAAATCAAGGTGAATGCCTGCAATATATCAGGCAAAAGACCACAAAGATGTGTTCACCTCGGTTCTTTGTCGGATCAGTGTTAAGAATCTGGCTGGTTCGCTTGGATCGGAAGTAGTTGCTGGCAATGCTCTCGCTGTCACTCCTGTTCAGCATCTGCTTGTAGCAGTCTTCCTCTTGCTGGAATCAAAAAATGCTGTCAACAGCACTATACTTTGCACCAGCCCTGAGGCACACAAGTATCTCAGGTTGGGGCTTAGAAATACTGCAGAATATGGTAAATATGATACAAAAGCAAGTTCCTGGGCACAGTGAGACACTGAGGTCTGTGTAGCAGGTATATAGTCTAGCCCTGTTTGGGCAAAACCTTCTCCAGCAGCTGTGAGCAATGTAAGGCAATAAAGCAATTTTCCTACCAAAAAGCAAGTGAATTGCCTAAAATGAGTGATTTGTTGTTGGCAGGACTAGAAGCGGCAGCTCCTGCTTGACATATGTCTTCAGGGGTGCTTTGCTAAACCTGCTGGCTGGCGCCAGCTGTGTGAGTGCCTGAGCAGTCATCTGTCTGCCCACAGCACCCAGAGCACACAGCCCAGTCCCATGCCAGTGTCTCAGCAGGACTTTTCAGAGCCCCAGGAGGAGGAATACAACTTACGACTGGTTCTCTGCTCTCAGCTGATGGGCTTTTTCTGGCAGGTTTAGACGGTAGCAGTGCTGGAACTGCTATGAGAAAAACACAGCATTAAAGAGCCATCGTCTCTAAAATAATTACATAACTCCCTGACCCCCACTACCACTTAAATTACTGATGATTGGGCTTAGAGATGCCTGAGAGCTGTTCAGTAATTCATCTCCAGTGAGTGGTTTAGGACATGGATCAGCTCAAGCAGTCACAACAGCTCTTGAGAGTTGTCTTGCAGGGAGGGTAATGCACCTCTTGTGCGATTCTCACTAATTTACAAGCTGCTTCAGCCCAGTGACCCTGAACTTTAATTCTCAATCAATTGTCATTGCTGTGAAGCTTCAGGAAAGTCAACACACTGAAGACAACACGTTGCCTTGCTTTAATTTCTCAAACTTAAACAAGCCCTGTAATATCACCCCTGTAGAGCACGTCATTAATGTCAAAGTGCTTTCAGATCCTAGGAGAAAAAGCTTTAAAAAAGGCATCTTGTTTAAAACACTAGTGGCAAATTCGCTCCCTACTGACGGGGCACAGAGAACCACAGTATAGAATGTGGACAGCTTAGTGGGGAATCCTGTGCCTGCCCTCCGATTTCTATCACCTACTCAGCCCAAGTTTTTGTTTAGGCCCAAAAAGAGACAGCTTTGTCCTCATTAAATTCAAGCTTGCTAGAAAGGCAGAAGCCTCGACTGTATGTGGAAGATTATACAAGTGAGTGCAGTCCAGACACCATTTAATGACCTACTGGTGAGCCCAGAATTAGCCATGAGAGGGCAGAACAACCCCAACACTCCTCTAACCTGCAGGCAGGCGGGTTTTTTGAATGACAGGCTCCGGAATTTTCCAGCAGCCAGACTCCTCATCCCAGACAGACTCGCACTTGATCTTCTCCAGATTGCTGTAGTTGCAGTCTCGCCGGATGAGGGACTGCACCTGATCCAGCAGCTGCTGGAAGAGCATCGAGTCTCGCTCCAGCCGACGGATGGTACTGAGATAATCGATCTTTTCCAGCTCAAACTCTGACTGCAGGTCTTTGATCTCTGTCTCAGCAGCCCACAGCTGGGTCATAAAATAGTTGAGGTTATAACAGAGAAAGGACTGTGGGTTGCTACAAGCACAGAGATGGGAATTAGTCAGATGGTTTACTCAGATGGCAAACAAGAGAAGGATGTGATACAACAAAAGCCTGGCAAAAGTAGATGAGCAACTTATACTTTCCTAGTTCCATTATGCAACAATGAGAAAGTGTTTAAAGAAAAGCAATGGTGAAAACCAAAAATGCTGAAAGGATTCTGAAAAGGTTACACTCAACTGAAGCCAACAATTTAACAAAATTCAAGTGATAAGGAGGTTAATAAGCACTTACTGTTACCTCCCACTCTTAAGAACAAAATCTTCAGTGTTTGGGAAGCTTTCTAATTTATGATTAAGAATTAGGATGAGATTTATCTGGAGTGATACCTCCATATCTGTTTTAGTGGAAGACTTGTCACAACATCCTATAAATTATTGAGGCTTCAAATGAGCTTAAAGTTAATCTCACTGGTGTGTTCTGTGTCCTGTGCTAACGAAGTCATGGGAGTTCCTATCTTTGATGAAAAAGGTGGCGTATTTCTTTGATAACCTAAATTAATCAAGTCTTCAACATGCAAATTTGACTGCATAGACACACATTTTTGAAACTCCTCTGATCCTGCCCTCATATTATCAGAGCAAAACTGATTTTCAAGCATGCCTAAGATTTAAGGGTTCTGATTATATATATACAAAATATTTATATGTTTATATTTTTAAATATATATTTTTCCCAGAAAACTTCAGGATGTAATTTCTTGGGTAATCAGAACTGGTGCTGCTGAGCATGTAGCAAGCTGTGCAGGTCAGTAGAGGGAGTCACATCCTCTCCCATAACAGCATGTTACACAATAAGCAGACCAGCTTTTAAAACCCTCGGGGTGCCTTGAGAATGCTGAAGTCATGGAACAACTTAGTTCACCATCGTAAGGGCTGCTTGATCAAATGTTTCCTAAAAATGCATGCTGTGGAGTTGGACTTGATGGTCCTTGTGGGTCCCTTCCAACTCAGCGTATTCTGTGATTCTCATTAACATTACAGGTACTAATGCAGGGACATGCCATGAAATATTAGACACAGATGTCATCATTCTGTAAACATACTGCCCTAAGGCATCTCATTAACGTAAAAAAATGGATAAGCAGAAGAGGAAAGGTGGATGAGGAATCACAGAATCACAGGACTGCAAGGGTTTGAAGGGACCTCTGGAGATCATCAAGTCCAACTCCCCTGCCAAAGCAGTCCCCTACAGCAGGCCACAAAGGTAGGTGTCCAAAAGGGTCTTGGGCATCTGCAGAGAAGGAGACTCCACAACCTCCCTGGGCAGCCTGTTCCAGTGCTCCGTCACTCGCATCGTGAAGAAGTTCTTACACGTTTGTGCAGAACTTCCTGTGCTCCAGTTTGTGGCCGTTTCCCCTTGTCCTGTCCCCACACACCACTGAAAAGAGTCTGGCCTCGTCCATTTGCCTCCCGCACTTTTGATACTTACAAACATTGACAAGATCCCCTCTCAGTCTTCTCCAGGCTGAACAGACGCAGGTCACTCAGCCTCTCCTCATAAGGGAGATGCTCCAGGCCCTTTATCAGCTTTGTGGCCCTCTGCTGGACTCTCTCCAGGAGGTCCCTGTCTTTTTTGCCCTGGGGAGCCCAGAACTGGACACAGTACTCCAGGTGAGGCCTGACCAGGGCAGAGCAGAGGGGGATGATCACCTCCCTCGACCTGCTGCCCGCTCTCTTTGTAATGCACCCCAGGATACTACTGGCCTTGGCCACCAGGGCACGCTGCTGGCTCATGGCCAACCTGTTGTCCCTACCAGGACCCCCAGGTCCTTCTCTGCAGAGCTCCTTCCCAGCAGGTCATTCCCCAACCTGTACTGATGCATGTGGTTATTCCTCCCCAGCTGCACGACTCTACACTTACTTTTGTTAAACCTCATCTGGTTCCTCTCTGCCCAAATGTTGAACTAAGAAGTGAAAGAAACATCCTGAGAGTAATTCCATCGGATGCTCCTTATGTCTTAAGCAGAGAGAGCAGGGAGCTGTTTTTCCAGGCTTACCTTTTTCTGCATCTTCTCAAGAAGTTTGCTCTTGGCTCGAACCTCCTCCTGGATGGAGTCATAGACATTAAGCAGAACCCAATCGCTGCTGTCATCATCAGATTTCTGCAGTGCAGTCATTAGCTGCATCCTCCGCTCATCTGCGTACTTTTTTCGATGTTTATGCTTTTCCTTGAGGTCCTTGTTTTTAGCCTGTTCCCCCCCTACCACCTGTTGTTCTAGCATCTGCAGCCTGGAAAACACAAATGCTTCTCTTAGCTGAGCAGCACAAAGACACATCTGTGCAGCTGTGAAGGATGTACTACCATACTTAACGATGCTTGAGACAACCCAATACAGAAATAATGACTACTCAGGAAATCTGCTGTCCTGAGTAATCATGGCATATTCCACTTTTCATAAGTTTGTCATACATAAACCCCATATGAATATGTATGACAGAAATACATTATTCTGATCACCTTTGTCATCAAGTATATCTGAAAATACATATCTACACACAGAACTCTTTTAAAAGAGATGTTTTGTGGAATTTATATTTCAGTATTATTTCCTGTTTGAAAAGCTCTCAAAACAAGCATAGAAGGTGCTAAAAATGATGCAAACATATTTTAAATGGCAGATATCGGACTGGTAAGGCTGTAAGCCATAATACAGTTTTTTTTCTTGGGGCAATATCAGCTAGGATTAATGACTTGGGCTACCTGAGCATTGCCGCCTGAGTGCAGGTACAGGCCCATATTTGAAACCAAGCTCATCTCATGTCCACAGTGCACAGCTCCATAGACTCTGACATGGGTATAAAGAAAGCTTAGCAGGAGCCAGGACTCTCATGTGTTCTCATAGCACTGTGACCTTTCCAAGCCGGGAGGGCAAGAGGGTTTCTAGGTAGCTTGAGGCACAGTAAAACGCTGCACACCATCAGTCTAAACGTAGTGATCTTCTCTTTAAACCAGACTGGAAGCACACCACTGCTCTTCATTTGTGCCTTCATCTGCCTTTCTCAGGGCAACGGTGATTTAGTCCTGCTGATGTTACACCAGCAGTAAAACTCCTGGAAGGCAGATAAATATTCAACAGAGCGCTGAGACCAGGCATGCTCCTAATCCCTGGCCACAGTGAGGAATTCAGATCCCACGCTGCTTACTGCTGGTGCTGCCATCACTCTAGGCACCACTGTCCCTGACGTGGCTCACACCTGTTTCAGACAAGGCACACTGTGCTCCAAAGCTGCTCTCTTTGTCTGCACTGAAGTCTGCAGCAGAGCAGACAGCTCAGGTTTGCCAGCACTGGCTCCAATTGGAGAAAATCCCACTGCTGATAAAAGTTCTGCTGATAATAGCCTCGGGTCCAGAGGAGGGCCACGAGGATGATCAGAGGGCTGGAGCACCTCCCCTACGAGGACAGGCTGAGAGAGTTGGGACTCTTCAGCCTGGAGAAGAGAAGGCTGCGAGGGGACCTGATAGCAGCCTTCCAGTACCTGAAGGGGGCCTACAGGAAAGCTGGGGAGGGGCTTTTTACAAGGATAGATAATGACAGAACAAGGGGTAATGGTTATAAACTGGAAGAGGGTAGATTTAGACTGGATATAAGGAAGAAATTCTTCACTGTGAGGGTGGTGAGACACTGGAACAGGTTGCCCAGGGAAGTCGTTGATGCTCCCTCCCTGGAAGTATTCAAAGCCAGGCTGGATGGGGCTTTGGGCAACCTGGTCTAGTGGGAGGTGTCCTTGCCCATGGCAGGGGGGTTGGAACAAGATGATCTCTAAGGTCCCTTCCAACCTGAACCATTCTATGATTCTATGATTCTATGATTCTATGATTAATTATCTTCAGACCCATCTGGATGAGCTCATTCTCCACCAGAGATGACCTCCTATTCTAGTTCACTGCACTTCACAAGTAGCCTTCAGTCTCCTTTGCTTAATGCAGGATTGAATCCTGCTCAGCTGAGCAAGTATCAGCCATCCCTAGGTGTAAAGCTTTTAAAAGGTGCCTTTGAAAATTCCATGCCTGTGGAACCAAACCCTCCTGCCTAATCTGGAGAGAACTTTGATTTTAACAATGCAATTAGTAGAGTAATTTTCCTTGTTTATCACAGAAAGAAAAACTCCAACAAGACTAATGAGATTTTATATACAGTCAAAACAAATGGTTTCTTTGTGGCCCTCTCCATTAATAGACAGAATCACCCAAAAATTACACGCAGTGCTATTCTAGATTTCTTAATAGCTCCTTTTTCAGCTGGGAGAGGCCCAGCAGAGCAAGCATGTGTCATGGGAGCTCAGTGAAACTGAAAGACCAGCAGACCAACAGAACTTTTCAGAATCAAACTATAGTCCACATTATATTTTATGCAACAGAATACAAGATAGAAATCACTAGAATTTCCTAAACAGCTTTAAGCCTCCATATTGTCTCAATATGCTGTGCTGTACTCTGACTAAAGGAATCCTCTCAGGACAGCTATTGCCAGGAGGAAAACATTCAAGATAGGATGCGTCTTGGCCAAGTGCGAGACATGACCCTGCACCCCTCACCTCCCAGCCATAGGGTTCAGGCCCTGGGTCTAATGCTGCCCCTAAAATGTGGTTCTTGGACAATTTTGATGCCAGTTCTGGCTGAAGTCTTGCAGACATTGTCAGATGCATGAGTTAAAGGCAAAAGTGATGATCTCAGTGACAATGGAGAGTCATGGAAGATGTAATCTCATCCATTCAGTCACACAGCAAACAGCAGGAAGACCTGTTACCTTACATACATACATATATTACAGGGCTCTAAGTGCCCTCCCAGAACACTTTTTCAAGAGGAAAAGGAAGATGCCTCCATAACTTGTTTGGGCATTTAAGTGCTGTCAGTGACAGCCAGACTCAACTTTATAAACTCCTCATGAATTACACCTGCAAAAACACAGAAGGAGAAAGACTTCCCTGTCCACAGATCTAGGCAGGATTTGTTGTCCAGAAAGCACGCTCACTTTCTTCTGCTGACACAGACATTTCTAGATTTTTCT
Source organism: Penelope pileata (assembly GCA_013396635.1). Lineage (NCBI taxonomy): Eukaryota > Metazoa > Chordata > Aves > Galliformes > Cracidae > Penelope > Penelope pileata. Next base: position 21,980 of record WBMW01000269.1, read on the forward strand.
CTCATGACATTTGGCATCGGAATACTGCAGCTAACAGCTATTTATCTGCCCAAAATGGACAAAGTTAATTTTGGGATAAAGAATGTACATCTGCCTTGGTTTGTGCCACACAGAACACATAGCTAAAGCTCAACAGTTGTACTACCATGCAAGAACAGGATTGCTTCTTGCCCGTGTGCATTGTGTGCAAAAGGAGGCAGCTAACAGAAGTAGTCACTGACCTGGCAAGCACCTGTTGCTGGTCCACAGGCACTGAAGTCTCCACTGCTGTGACAGCCACCTCTGCTTCAGTGTGCCTCCTGCTCACATCGCCAGCATCTTGGACTGTCTGAGGCACTGCTGGGTCCTGAGGACGAGAGTAAATGAAAGGCTGCAGCTCCGAAAAGATGCTAGATGAGCACTAAATGAAGCATGACACTACCCACTTGGGTTTATTCAGCCTGGGAGGGAGAAGTGGACAGAAGGGTACCTTGGCTGATGTTGGTTCTTCATCTGCTGCAACAAGAGAGTCTTCAGGCAAAGGTGTCTCAACAGTAGTTTCAGGATTCATGGCATCTGAAGAACAAAAGAGCAAATACCCACAATATAAATAACGAGTTCTGTATAGAACATAAATCAGTGAAAACATTACAAAATCTTCCCCAAAAGCTGAAAGCTGTTTGTCTGGAAGGAAAAGTCTGTTATTTACCTTCTTAGGCTGGTAAGTAAAAACCATCAGAGACCCAGAGGGCATATCAGGCAAGGAATACAGATTTTATGGGGCTGGGAGAGCCTGGATCCTCATGTTCACATGGAAATCTATTTCAGAGGCCTAGGTGTGCATGCTTGTAATCAGAGGGGGAAAAATGAACTACTCATGTTAGAGAGCGTTAACAACAATTAAGAACACGGTTTCAAGAATTAATATTGGATGTGCTGTACAAACACATTGCAAAACATGCTCTGAGGCACTGCAGAAGCATAAATGAAAAATGATAATGAAGAGGATAGCTGGCAACACCTTATAGGTGTGTGACAGGAATATCTGCCCTCCAGCAAAGGTATGGTAATCTACCAGGAGACCAAGAGCTGCGTAAGATTTGTACGTGACGGAAGATACTGCTGCAGCCACCCTCATCTGGGGCATGTGGGTTGTGGGAAGCCAATTGGATGAAGACAGAGAGCTGCCTGCTGAGACCAGTTGTTCCTCCGTTCTAGAGGAATGCTGCTCTAAGGCAGAGAAAACTCACAGCCACATGGGCAAAATTGCATTTTGTTGCCTCAGGGCTTACAGGGTAGGGCCAGGGCTGGTCCTAACAAGGAAAAGAGCTCAGGGAAATAGGGAAGAGGACAGAACTGGGACAGAGAGTCTTATGAATGGCCCAGGAGGCAGAGTTACACTCCTGCTGTCAATAAGGGAGAGGTAGAGCTGGGACTGCTGCTGCTGCCAGGCAACACTTGCTGCAGCAGCAGTCATCACCACTTCAGAGGTTGCAGTAGCTGCCATAAATCTGACTTTGCAAGAAGCCTTCTGGTTCAGCTTATTCCCAAAGGCGACCCCCCAGTGTACTAACAGCATCAGGGAAACTTCACTCTGTGTTGTGCACTCTGCCTCATCCACACCTGCTTCCTTCCTGAGGTTCTCCTCAAGAGCAGACAGCTTGAGATCATAGCAGCCCCTAAGATTAATGATGTCCTCTTCTAGGCGGGCACGGGACTCCTGCTCCGCTTCATAGCTGGCCTTTAGCTGGGCCAGCCTCTCTTCATACTCCTGAAAGGCACAGCAGAGAGCCTGATGCAAAAGCGCTGCTCCTGTCTGTACACAAGGTCACATCTTATGTCCACCGCAATAAAACTTCACTATCCTGTATTCATTGACGTTTTTCTGTGACATAAATGGACACAGTATTGATGAAAGGTGACCAGTTAGCCCTATAAACTGCTCTTTGGGCAAATGCAGTGCCCTGGAAAGAGCTTTTAGCGAGGAGAAAGTTTATTTCCTTCTGGCCCCTCTTTCTTTATCCTCTCTGCCAACTCCTCGTTCTTCCTCCTGGCTCCATCTCTCCTCTTCATCCTCCTGCTGTTTCTTATGTCTTTGCCTACCGCTCTCCTCCCTCCGTGGAGGGAACAAATCTAAGCTCCACACATAGTTTACTTTTCTTCTTATATTGTTATACGTACTTCAGAAATCTTGGAAAACCCCACCTCTCTGGAGATGAACTGGCGCAAACAATACTGAGAGAAAACAATACTGTAAATAAGGCCTCCAACAACATACATTCCTACCATCAGAAAAGCCCAAAGACCAAAAAATACGATGAAAAGTGTACAGGAAGGGCTGAGCCACCCACCCTCGCATCATATTTGTAACGTTATAAAAACCCACAAGCTTCAGTCAAGGATAATAGGACGTATCCCCTCCTGACTTACTTCTCTGATCAGCCGCTTCTCTGCTTCAACATCTGCCTCAGGTTTGAGGAGGGGAGCTGGCTTAACTTCCAGGTGAATGGTCTCAGCAGGTAGAAGCCCTACAAAGCAAAGCAGAAATAAAAAGTCATGCACAGTTACCGGGTGGAATTGTCTGCAGAATGCCTGGAAATAGAACAAAGAACCTGGCTGCCAGCAAAGAGTATCTCAGTCCATGTGCTCCTTTAAACTGCATTCATGTGCCAGCGTCTATGCTGCTAAAATGCCCACTGGCCTCCGACTCCATAGGTATGAGGAGAGGAATAAGTGCTGAGCAGAGGGGGAGAAGTTTAAGCTGCAGGTTATGAAAGCAAATATAAATCTAATCTCTGTCAGAGTAACAGGAGAACTGTTTCCAGGGCTAAACTAACAGATTTGGAAGGTAAAATACACAGGGAAGGAGATAAAAGGTGCAAGGAAATTGCCTCCTTTGTTCACAGCTGTTTTTGAAAGGTGGCAGAAAGAGGAAGAAAGAAAATCTTACAGCCTTATTCCTCTGATAAAAGTAGCTCTTTTTCAGAGGGCAACTCTCAAAAGATGAGCAGATCCCTAAAGATTACTCTTACCCATTTGCTCCCAGGTTTGCTATTCCTACTTCATAGCAGAGTGGGTCTGCTGAGGTTGGGCTGAATCTCAAAGCGAGGATAGGGCACTCTGTAAGAAATGCTGCTAGCAAGCCAAAAACTCTTCTTGTAGTGTCAAAAATTCACAGTTTAGGGGAACAGGGGCTGACTGCTGATTTTGAAAACACACATACATTTTATTTAATTGTATTTAATTTTACACTATTATTTCCTTATCTTTGCTTTGCCAGCTGAAACCCCTCTTCTGTAGTTGACCAACTTCTACCCAGACTGACCAAGAAGAGCCAAGGAGTTGAATCACATCAGCATTTTCTAACAAAAATTGTCATTATTAAAAACTAGAGAAAATACTAGAGAATTGAGATGTTCTTGACCAGTGGAAAAAGGTCAATTTGGCAACAGTAAAGGAAAAGTACATTACCAGAATGGAGACCTCTTCCTCCAATGGGTGAGGGAAAAGTTGAGATGAAAACTGGTGAGCATTTTATGTGCAAAAACCACATTTTTTGGTCAAAGATAAAACACCTGCTAAGGTTTTCCTACCTGACAAGTTATTCACATTCATCTGTTCAGCCAGAATGGCCTTCAGCTTCTTTATCTCCTCCTGATACTCCCTCAGCAGAGCATCCTTGGGGTCCTCATTGATACAGGGCTTGTTCTTGATGCTTTTCGCTCTATTAGCATAACGCAAAGTACTGAGGCTTTCATCGTAGTTGTTATCAGCTGGAGATACGCATGCTACCATCAGGGTCTTGGTATTCCCTCCGAGAGAGTCTTGGAGCAGCCTGGTCAGCTTTGAGTCACGGTAGGGGATGTGTTTGCATCTGCCATCCACCAGGGCTGAGATGACATTGCCCAGAGCAGAGAGGGACAGGTTGATTTTGGTGGCCTCTTTGAGCCGCTCCCCTGTGGCTCCAGTTTTGGACTGTCTCTCACTTCCTGCCAGATCCACTAAATTAAGTTTTGCAGCCCTAAGGTGGTCTTGCCCTCTCTCATCTGCAAGAAAATAACTCCAGGTTAGGCTCTTCTTGAGAAGCAGCATCTTAATGGTCAAGGACCAGAACCCTTTTTGACATTACACTGCACTTCAAGCTCCCGTTCTTTGTCCACGTTTAGGCCCCGATTCCCTTAAGTAAATGCCTGCTAACTCTCAGAACATGTTTTAATGCTCTTCTGAACCCTTCTATCCTGCATGGTAGAAATTTAAAACTGTTCTTACTGTCCCAGTAAGCTCTGAACACACATACACATACCCTCCACATATTTCCACAGAAGATGAGTGTTTTGAGAATTTCACACAAAGCCCTCAGCAAGTAATAAGATCAGACCGTGAATTTACACAACTTCTTTCCTCTCCAGATTGCATTCTGAAGTTAAACAATGTCTGACAATTGGAGAGGAAGAAGGGAGGAAGCATAAAATGAGAGCAGAATTCAATGAGCAACAACTGGAGCCCAGCTGGATGGGGGACACAGGCAACAGGGCAGGCTCTCTGAACACCTGTGTGAGAGAAAGGCAGGAAGGTGAGCACTACAGACCACCACTACAGGGAAACAGTTTATCCATGAAACAAGAAGCTTTCAAGACTGGAAGCCAACCTACCCTGATCGATGGACATATTCAAGGAGTTTCTTGCCATGCTTCAGAAAACAAGCACATCCCATCAGGGGTCCGAATTCCATAAAGGACCACCCTCTGGCTTTCTGTCCCAAGACAGCTCAAACGTTCAAGAAGCCCAGGAGATCTCCTCCTTGTCCAGATAGCTGTAAAGCAGCACAGTGACTCAGCACACAGGCATGCTCGACAGCATCTGATCTTCCTGAACTCTTGACATTCTTGGTGAGAAAGTAAAAAGAAGAAACATAGGCAAGAATCAGGAGAACTCATCAGGACTGAGCTCGGCCCTAACTGCCTGGCTGAGGAACCAGATCTCAGCGAGCAAGGGTTCTGACCCAGTGAACTGGTGTCATTCCCATCCTACCACACACAGATAATGGCGAGCTGAAGTTAACAGCTAGCTCCCCAGCCACTTACAAGCACACCTCATGCATGTAATATGTACTTCCCCATCCTACATTTTGAGGGACGATTAACATGATGACACAGATCTCCTTTTTACTAAGACAGTCACATTAGGAACCCTTTAATTTCACTGGCTACTTATCTTACCCAACTTCGTACAGAGCTTTTGTCAAATCACAGGATACTGTTCAAAGTATTTGGCCACACTCTTAGATCTCCATGCCCCAACCATTCCTCACAACTGCAAACTAAGTTCAAGGGATGAGTTTCTTTAACACTCCAAGCACAGATCCAAGCACGCTGAATTTGAATTGAGCCTGCCCTTTTCCATACAGACTTCTATAAAACCTAACCTTGAATTTAGTTCAGAGTTAAACTTCATGGATGTGGAGAACACCTAAGCATGAACAACGAATAATCTGATGCATGGGGGAAAGTTAAAACTTTACAAGTAACCATGGGAAGAAAAAAAAAAAAAAACAACACCCTACTGCCCCCAGATATTTCAGTAGTTACAGCAATAGATTGTTAACTGCAAAATCTAACATTCACAGCAGAGCATTGTTTCACTCCAGAACTCTCTGGCATGCCCAGACATGGGAGAATTGAGTTAAAAAATAAAAATAAATAAACAAATGGAGCTTGAGCAGAGCACTCTCTCACCAGTCTTTCTGATTGCTGGGGTAAATGAACAGTCACAAAAAGTAGGTTTTCTAACTCTTTCTTTCCCTCTCCCAGCTTATGTAACCACAGAGGGGCAATTAAAAAGTTGCCTTTGTTCTCACCAGTCCTTTTACCCAAGGAGGCTGTTTGTTTCAATCAAGCAGCTTAGTGGTTTGGTTTCCATCTTGTAACAAGGTCCCCAGACTCTTGCTAAAATGCCTGCAGCTGCCTGAAAGTCTTGCTTGTCTGATTCTCACACAGCCCATCAGTTACTCCTGGTAGTAGAAGCACTGGCCCAATCTAAAATGTCTTTCTGCTTAACAATCAATCCCTAAGCACAGCATAAAGGAATAAAACATCTGCTGCTCTAAACATCAGATGGTATCTTGTGTGTGTCATATATCCACAGCCAGAGCCCAGTGTTCACCATAATCCTGTTTCTGAACTTCTATTTTGAAAAAAAGTTCATATAGTTGTAAGGAGGTCCTTTAAAATATTAACTGCCTGCAAATTACAACATCCTACATGTGCAACTCGAGAGTTTGAACTTGTCCATACACCTCTTTGAGAAGCCTAAAGATGACAACATAAATACCAATTTAGTTAACTATTTCGATGAATGATTAACCTAGTAGAACCATCCAGCTATGGGAATTGTGCAAGAACCCTCAAGCTTTCTCCTCCAATATGCTAGCTGCCTTCCATTCAACTGCCCAAACTTCCATGTTTCCCTTCTGCACCACTCCAGATGATCAGTAACAAACCTTAAAGCACTGGGGAAACAGATAAAAATCAATTTAATTTAAACACAGACAAGGGAGCACTGCCTTGCCTGCATTGCATTCAGTTCTCAATACAGAAATTCCAGTTTGATGTCTGATGGTGAGATGCACTATAGAGTGTCACAGGACACAATTTAGCTCCACCAATGTAGATATGAGACTACAGACAGTCAGCAAAACCGCTCCCCAGCAGGTGAAACCTCTGCACTGCCATTCTGTTGCACATAGCAAGTTTTAAAAACTTTAAATCAGAGAAATTGTTGCACAGCAGATTAAGAGCCCTGCACCCAACACAAAATAGGAGTGTGAACACTTCATTTTCCATGTAAGGATTAAAGCTGGGATTTGACATACCCAAATAATGCAAGGATTAGCATCCACCAGCTGTACTAATTGAGAAATTCCAAAAATCCAACACACACCAGTTTGTGTAGATGAAAATGACATACTGTCATCAACATCTGGAACTACAATTTAGGAAGACATTGTACAACTCTTCCCATGACTGAAACAGCTGAAAAAAATGCAACCAAGCTGTTCACGGCCTCAGCTGGGGTTCAAGGACTAGACAGAATACAGGAGATTAATTTATTTCTTAGTCCCTGATCCTTCCTTTCAAGGTCCAAGAACTAGAGAGGCAGCTTTATCAGCTAAAGAAATGCCAATGAAAATGAGATACTTGGGAAAGAAAAATTAGTAACTAAAACATTATTAAGGGACTCTGTTATTCCATCTTTAAACTCAGATTAGCTGTTTTCTTAAAGATGTGACCCACAATTAAGTTAAATGAAGGTATCCTTGGGTGAGATGATCTGACTTGAATTGTAAAGGACAAGAGATGTTTCTCCAGGCTTTACAACTTATGAGCTCCAAGTCATTGTACGGGCTGCAAGTTTGAGCACCCTTTCCTGGAAATAAAGGCTTTACAAGATAAAGAAATGGAAGGCGAATTAAATATGTTTCCAGTTTGAGTGCAAGACATTTCTGTCCCAAGGGGAATCCAGGAGAAGACATTTTGAATAGTCAGCCACTTCACTCTGCAAAGCATCCCAATCTAAGTGCACCACTCTGATTTCTATGGGACATAAAGTTATTTAGGATCTAACTTTTGCTGTGGGGTGACTGGTCAGATTCCACAGACTCTGTGCTCTGCTGGTCCTAGGCACGATGCAGGACATCCAGCACCTACCTTCGGTGCAGATTTCCATATTGACAGTAAAGATGGAGTGGGAGCGGGAAGAGTCCTTATTCATCAGGGTGTAACCCACCGCACGGTTCCTCCAGCCTGCCTCCATGATCTGCTCACACTGCGCCACACTGTGCACGGTGTGCAGGGAAAGCCCCTTCACATACACCCCTTTCTCCAGGTGCTCCTTCAGCTGCAAGCAGGGACAACACAACACAGGTTAGAACAGGACCAAGGCTGTGGGAAGGCATGCTGGAAGATGTCCACAAGCTTGTGGGCTACATGCATTTCACATGTGTATGTGAAAACTGCAGAATGGCAAAAAATGTTATTGATAGCCACTGAAAAACATAACAAGTAATTTTGGAGGCTGCCATGAGCCTGCTGAGCGTCCACACCTTCTGACAGCTTCAGCAGGAGCCAGGAGCACACTGTAGGTGGCCATCCTTGGCACGCCCTATCATCCAGCTGTAATTTTAGCCTGCAGCTGTACTTGGCTGTGACCAAGAAACTTGGTATTTCTGAAGTAAGAACAAAACTACACAAATAGAGGGAACCACCTTTATGGTTCTACAGCCAAAAAGAATTAACGTTAAGAGTTTGCTGATTGATTCAGTCATCTCCCAGGCCACAAGACACCCAGTTTCTCTGCACTGAGCTGCCTTCTACCTCCCCTATTATTACGCTGCATATTTTAAAAAGAACTGTAATGTTTTTCACCTATTACGGCAAAATCTCTTAATATATCTTCAGTCACTGTGAGCTTTTTAAAATCAAAGCACTCACTCAGATATTGTCACAGATATTGTTACCGGTGCTTTACTGAACCCCTCCACTCTGAGAGGGCGTCTTGTTCTCACTGATAAAATTCCCAAAATCACATCCATCGTGCACAGGCAGACTGTATTTTTTTCTCCAGATTAGTTCATTTTTTAGATCCTCTGAAATCCTATTCAGGCATCTGGATAGAGACAGTGTTAAATACCTAGTGGCATCTTTTCGGAATCATAGAAGAAATTACTAATCATGCAGAAGAAAACATACAGCATGCTAATAAATGATAGAAGTGTTCAAAGTGTTGAACGATCCATCAAACCTACAGAAAACACAAAAAGCAATCAAGAGCTTCCTGCACTCCCACACAAGCCCCCTCTGAAACTCTCCCCACACTGGGAATTTTAAATGAGACAAATTCATTTGCAATAGCTATGTTACACCCCACATCTGCCGAGCTCATAATCAGAACTTCATTATGTCAGCTTCATGTCAGCTGAGATATCAAGATATAGTTGCCATGACTTGGTGTCAGAGATGTGATAGGCATCACATTTGGCAGCATGATCTCCAAAGATCTTTTAAGATATTTCAGTGATGCCACATGAAGTGACGTAAAACAGAGCATTTACTGTAAACAAAAATCTGTGTATAACGGAGCAGAACTGGCTGAAAACTAAACTCAACAGGATTTTAGTCGTTCTGTGCCACTGTAAAGCCATGATCACCCAGAATTAACCCAGTTACAGAACGACAGCCAGACTGGTTGTACACTGACTTCTGACTGTGCTACAGCAGAACCCCATGGTTGGCACAGCTGCAAAGTCCTGGGAGAATACCCTACCAGGGGCTGTTTAACAGCCTGACCAGGGCATTCTCCTACCAGAGCTCAGTACAACCTGCTTTTCACAGGGTTTCATTATTCCACAGCAGGCAACTGAGCCTCCGGGCTTCCAACTCAACCAAGTCAATGACATTAAAAGGCAAAGGAACAAATAAATGGGATTTCAGAGGAGAATCAGGGGCCAGGCTCTAGGACACAGAAGAAAGCGTTGGTCAACCCAGGCTTTCTGTCTCCACAGGACACAACTTGATTCATTGGGAGGAAGCAGGAGCCAGCAGCTGTCACCAGAATGTCGGTGTTTCCCTGGAAACTGCTGTGCCTGAGTCCTGCCCTCCCAGTGCCAACTGCAGTTGTCATGGAAACCGGTGTCACTGCTGATGGGGAACAAAGGATGGGGATCTGCAGCGAGTACGGTCTAAATCAGCACCGAGTCTCCTTCTCCCTTCTCTCTCCCAATGCAAGCATGTGAAGCACACTCAGAAAGCGAAGCAGAGTGCTGCCCGCAAGAGGGTTTGGCTCCCTTAAGCCAGGAGCCTGCACAGCACCTCTCCATCAGGCAACGGAGGTACTCTGCATCCCTCACCACAGCAGCATTTCTGCGCAGCAGATGGTGCTAGCGGTTTTCCTCTTGCAGGTAGTCCTGCAGGGGAATAAATTAGGACAGATTTGTAGGTGCCCCTAGGAATACATGCAAAAAGATCTGAAAAGCCTCTAAGAGGTGTATTTCATAAAAATCAGCCCCTTGATCAGGATTTCAGCAAATTTCTCCTTCTGTCTTCCTGGAAACTGCCAGCCTGGCCCACGCATTCCAATGGGGAGTAATATCTGCTCTGCCCTCTCAAAAAGGATCAGCCCTTTTTGTTTTAAACAGATAATGAGATCATCCACAGATACATTGGATCAAATTAAGCACTTATAAGGCACAGAATCCTCCTGCTTTAGAGACAGGTGACAGATGAAGACGATTAGGAAGAAACTGCTCCGTGAGCAGTTTATTCCATCTTTGTCCTGTAGCAATTTTCCCACAGCTTCTCTTGGCCACTATCAGGAAGGACATGTCTCTGATCAGATCCTGTTCCTTCTGCCACAAAACTTGCGCTGGAATCCCTTAAAATCTCCACTTGCCTTCCATATTCATCATTATGGGCTTATATCTGGGCATTCAACTTCTGACAGCGTTATTGCACTTCTGTGAGGCATTCATGTTAACACTTCTCTAAGTAAATTAAAGCACACTCTAATTAAGACTCATTGACTCCACCTCACCTCCAACTTCTGCTTGGTATCAGCTCCTAGAAGGTCTCGTATGTCTTCATTGTAAATCTCCAGGTAGGAAGCTCTCACCAAGAACTTGGCATTTTCAGCACACTGCACAAAAAGGAAAGACTTCAGGAGACCATTTGCAACATTAAGGCAACCAGACAGCCCACAGAGATCCTCAGTGCCAGTTGGTTGCTTACCTCCCTTCAGCATCTCCTCAAATTACCTCCATGGCATTTCATTCCCAGGTGTGACTAGTCAACACACTTGCTATAAAGGCTTCCAGGCCCTAAATGTCTCAGGTGTGAGTCCATAATGTTAGCAGAGAAGAGACTGCAGTTCTCTGACTATGCACAGGCCTCTGCTTTAGGGTGAGAAGCAGTACGCCGAGAAGTTCACTGGCCATTACTGATTAGACAGGACATCTTAGGTGACTTCTCAGAAACAGACACCTGCAGTTAGGGTGGCTCATATACCTACTTTGCAGTGAAAATAAACAGACATCTAAAGAGATAGGGGACTATATTATTATAGTCTTCTATGACAAAGCCTATACTGAGATAATTCAAATGCTGTGCTTGGAGTTAAATTAGCACTGTACCCTTTTCTACCACCCTGAGTAAAAATATCACAGTAGTTTACAACATCTGAGACAGAAGCTTCACAGGAACCAAATCTTACACTGCCCTGATGGTCACACAGCACAATTTTACTGGCAGTGCAACTGAGATGGGGGAGGAAAAGACAATTCCAGAAATGAAAAAGCAGATAAATGGGTACTACTTCACAGAGAATCTGAAGTCCAAACGAGCCTGTTTCCATTCTCGCTCACAAGTGCAATTGGCACACCCTCCTTGGGGTATACTCTTGTCCAGCTCTCTGCCTGCTATTCTACTGATACTTTTAGGGTTAAAAACAGCATATTGGTTAAAGCATTTAACTAAGATGAAGATTACGATATTGTCATAGCTCTCTGACAACTGTGATTTTGGGAGAAAAGAAAAGCAGAACGGTATGAATATTATTCCTCCAGTTCCCAGAAGGGTTGCCAGCATAAATGCTTTAATGCCTGTGGCTTAGAGAGTATGACGCTATAAAAGATGCAAAAATTGTCTTTTTAGATACCACACAATATTACAACAAGATCTCTTTCACATCATTACACACCTTACCTGTATGCTCTCAAAAATGTGCTCAAATGCTCGGGGTATTATGCCTTTCTCTGTAGAAGGATCCAAAACTCCCTGCATGGTAAATGACTTTCCGCTGCCAGTCTGGCCATAAGCAAATATTGTGCCATTATAACCTTCAGTGACACCCTGGAAATTGAGGGGGGAAAAAAAAAAAAAAACAGCCATTATGCTTGGCGTAACTGGAAAAATGCTGTTCAGATTCTATCCCACCTTGTATTTTAAAGGGAGAACTGGAAGCAAGCATCAAAGAAATGGCTGGGCAACCTGGAAGTGGATGAAATGCAGCCATGTGAGCTGCTTTTTAAAATTGCTTTGGAAAGTCCCTCGGGTTCCTGAGCAGAATAAGCCAAGGACTCGGTTAGACACATCAGTGAAACAAAAAGAAGAAAGCATACAAAACTAGAGCAGGAGAAAAATCTTTATAAGCCATCAGTATATGATAATAAAATGCATTCTATTACCATGTAAGTTGGTGGTTTTCTCTCAAAATGGAAACCTTGAAGAAATGCAGGTGTTGAAAACTGGAAGGGCAGCTGACAACACTTAAAAGATCAGAATGGTTTTGCCATAGGGCAGAAAATCTTAAGAAATCCAGAGAGACAACTAGGATGATTGTTGATTGTAGGGTGGCCAAAAGGATGGTATCTAACTTAGAATCATTTTCTCTGGAAAGCTGGCACAAGAGGCATCACTTCCATTTGCTCCTGTTTCAGAGAACCGTGTGTAGGGAAACAGTTGATCACAGCATGACCTGATGATTGAGCACATGCTGGAGGGGCATGGCTGGCCCGGGGAGTACTGGTAGATCCCTTGCACCTGTGACCGGAAGGGGTGGACCTGGGGTGGGGTTGCCCCATGCTTAGATAAGGGCCAGCTGGGCAGAACAGGAAGCAGCTTGGGAGAGAGAAGACTAGGAAGCAGCAGTGGCAGCAGCAGGTGCTGCCACCGCCGCCTGAGAAAGAAGATCAGATAGCATTGTTCTAAGAGTTTTGGGGCCTTTCTGTTACAGCATGGTAGGAAGAGAAGATACTTTTAAGATGGAAGTTCTAAGTATCACTGTCTATTTTATTCTTGTTGCTTCTGCTAACAACACTGGGGTGTATTTGTGGGTTGGTTTGTTTGCTTGTGTTTTTTTTTTGTTTTTTTTTTTTTTTGCTTGACTGGTTCTTTACACCAGCTGTTCACCATGCTGATACATTAGCAGGCAACAAACATCCCCTCTCAGCTTTAGCGTTCCTATTCTCAAACAGGACGAGATTCCCTATCATCTCTAAGGTTTCCTACTTGACAGCAAAAATGCCCCTAAAATCATCAGGAGTCTTGTTTGTCACTCTTTGCACATTGCTTTCCATTTCTGGAAAAGGAGTACTGCAACTCCTGCTGAGCTCCCACCTCTTCAGCCTGCTCAGAGGGGTTTATCTTTCACATAAATATCTGCCTGAGACAATCCAGAACAATTAAATGTAATTCTATTTTCAGTGGCTTACTGGCTGCTGAAAATGTTCTCTCTTCCCCATTTCACAGCCTGCCAGGGGATGCTGTTTGCTCTTCGTGACCCCTCCTTTGTACCCCTGGCTTGCTGCTAAGCCTCCTGAAGCAGCAGGTCCAGAAGGACCCTTTTAGTCCGGAAGGCAGTTCCACCTATGCAGGTAAAGCTCCTGTTTCTGCACTGCTGGTGACCATTTCCATTTGGTCAGTGTAACATCACAGTCACAGAATCATAGGAGTTGGACCTCTGGAGATCCCCCAGTCCAAACCCCCTAAAGCAGTTCCCTACATCAGGGTGCGCAGAAAAGTGCCCAGGCAGGTCCTGAATATCACCAGAGAATGAGGCTTCCCTGCCTCTCTGGGTACTGTTCCAGGGCTTTGCTGCCCTCGCAGCACAGTTCTTCCTCACATTTGTATGGAACTGCCTGCGTTCCAGTTTGTGCCCGTTGCCCCTTGTCCTGTTGCTGGGCACTACTGAAAAGAGCCTGGCCCCATCCACTTGACTCCTGCACTTCAGATATTTATAAACAGTGATCAGATCCTCTGTCAGCCTTCTGCTCACCAGGCTGAACTGGGGCACTCAGCCTTTCCCCATCGGGAGATGCTCCAGGCCCCCACCATCTCTGCCCCCTCCCGCGGGGCTCTCCCCAGCAGTTCCCATTTGCCTGGAGCTGGGGAGCCCAGGGCTGGTACTCCCGATGGGTACTCCGCAGGGCAGAGCAGAGGGAAGAAGCACCTCCCTGGCCCTGCTGGCCATGCTCTTTTTTTAATATTTATGTTCAGTATCCTAAATGTGAAATCTTCATCACTGAGGCAAGCTCCAAGTAGCAAGGTTACGTTCCAATTAACCTGTTTAGATATAGAAGAGCACAAGAGCTGAGAACTGTGTGGGAAGGGGCATACTCACCTCCACCAGCGGGTATGCGATGTCGTTGTAGATCTGCTCCGTGCTGTGCTCCCGGCCATATGCCCCATCGAAGGTGAACTGCTTGGGGGGGTCGCCGGGGGCCGCAGGGTTCTGCAGGCAGCAGCGGCCCCGGGCGCTGTCCACGCTCACCACCTCCCTGCAGCCCAGGGCCCGCTCGCGGGCGCTCAGGGGCCGGCACCGAGCCACCACCTTCACCGCCTCTGCAGCCATGGGCCGGGCCCGGCCCGCGGGGCTCTGCGGGGCGGGGGCCGCTCAGGCCTACGGAAGCGGCGAGCCGGGAGGCTCCGCGCGCGCTGCGAGGGGGCGGCGAGGGGATGGAGCCCCTCGCCACATGGGGGATCGCTGAGACACACGGGGGGCGCTGAGGGCCTGGGACGGGCCTGGGGCAGCCCTGAGGGCGCACCTGAGGAGAGCCCGCGGGCGGGGAGCTCTGAGGCAATCTAGGGGCCGGGACGGGCACACGAGGAACCCTGAGAGGAACCCAGCGAGGGAGGGGTGGGTCCGGGCCGAGCCGGGGCGCCGAGGGCAGAGGGGAAGCAGCTGGCGCAGGCCTCTACAGTGCGCATGCGCGCAGCGACCCCACGCTGTTGCCATAGCGACGGGGCGGTGTCGCTCGAGGCCCCGCCCCGCTGGCCCCGTGCCGCAGGGGGCGCTCGCGCGGGACTGTCAGAGCGCGCCGCGGTCTCGCGGGAGCCGTCGTGCAAATGAGCGAGCGGGGAGGGGCGCGTACGGGCGTGAGTGTGCGGCCGCGTGGTGAGCGAGAGTGCAGCGTGCAGGAGAGGGCACGAGGGAGTGCGTGGCTGTGAGAGTGTAAAGGGAGCGCCGTTGTACAGATGCGTGAAGATACAAGAGCACGAGTGCATGAGACTGCGACTGTGCAACAGTGTGCACGCAGTTATGAGAGTGTGAGTGCGGGATGCAACTTTTGCAGAATGGGCGACCGCAGGAGTGGAGCACGCGCCCGTGCACGACGCATGCACGTGCCCGGTGTGAGCACGCAGCCCAGTGGTCGCCGAGCGCAAGAAGGAGCCCTGCAGCAGATTGGTGCCATGAGCGCCTTTTATTGCCCGGGGTGTGGGGAGGGGTTAACCGCGGTCGTGCTGCACCGCGGCCGCGCCGGGCTCCCGCCGCTCGTAGCCGGGGTTACGGCGCCCCGTGCTCAGGCGGCAGAAGCAGCTGCCGGGCACCGCGGAGTAGTGAGCGAGCAGCGCCGGGACGGAGCGGAACTCAGCGCGGGAGTGCTGCGGGGAGAGGGGGGGCTGGGGGCGCCGGGAGCACCCGTGAACCCACGAATCTGCATGCCCGTGCACGGGGGCACCCATGCACTCACACAAATGCCCCCGGGGACCTGCACAACACACACCCACACGTGGTTGCACCTGTGCAACAGAATACCCACGAATAATCTGTGTCTGCATGCTGATACCCTCATGCACCTACACACAGAGCCAGTTGTGCACTGTTGGAACCGTGAAGCAAATGCATCTATGCAACCATTAAATGCACTCACAGCAGTGCACATGTGCACCAGTGCACCCATACACAGGTGCACCAATGCAACCAGGAAGAGAATGTACCTGTGCACCATGCACGTGTGCATTAATAATCAAGCACACTTAAGCACCAGTGCAGCCATGCAGTAACGCGCACCCATACCCCTGTGTACCCATGCACTTAAGTACCAATGAACTACCCACCTGTGTACTTATCAAATGCATGTGCATAGTAATGCACCCATACACCAGTGCTTTGATGCATCAGTGCACTCACATCAATAGCCATGAATGAATGCAAAAGTGCAACCATGCACTTGTGCCTGATGCATTTGTACACATGCTCACCAATGCATGAATGCACCAGAGCACCCATGCTCTGATGCACGTGCACACCAATGCACTGATGCATACCGGCACCCATGCAGATGTACACATGCATGAATGCTGCAGTGGACATGTGCAGTAATGCACCCAGACACCAGTGCTCTAATGCAGCAGCGCACCCATGCACAAATGCCCTGGTGCACCCACACCGCCCCTCACCTCCACGCAGAACCGTCCCTGGTGTGTCCTGAGGATGCAGTAGGGCACGATGCCGCAGGGCGCTCGCACCCACAGGCTCCAGCGTGGGGCCCTGCCAGGCTCGGGGCGCAGCAGGAAGGCACCGGGGACATCCTCACGCAGCAGCGCGATCCCTCCGGCCCTGGGGGGAGCAGCATGGGGTGGGCGCTGGGTGGGTGGCGGGGCCAGGGGACGGTGGGCACTCACCTGGTGATGCCGGCGAAGGCCCACACGCTCTCAGCCAGGACAGCCTCGTTGTCAGGGAGCAGTGCCAGGCCCCGTGCACCTCTGCTCTCCCATCCCGGGGCTGCAGCCAGATGCGGAGGGTTCCCCAACTCCAAATCCCCTATTCAGCCCCCAAATCCTCTCCTTGACCCAAAATTCTCTTCTCAGTTCCCCGGATCCCCTCCTTGACCCCAAAATTCTCTGCTTGACCCCCAAATCTTCTCTTCCATGTCAAATCCTCTCTTTGACCCCAAAATCCCCTCCTCGACTCCCCAAACCCCCTCCTCCACTCTAAATCCCCTTTTGGAACCTAAATCCTCTCCTCAACCCCAAGATCACCACCTCACTCCCAAAATCCCATCCTTGCCCCAAATCCCCTCCCTGACTCTAAAACCCCCTCTTTAACCCCAAGACCCCCAGCGCTCACCGGTCTCGCGGGGCCCCGGCGGCAGCTGGCTCTCGGCCCCGCAGTCGCGGTACGCGCCCGAGCGCAGCACTTTGCTGCGGATCGCTTTTTTGCGCACCAGCACCGGGGAGCAGTAGGGATTCCCTGGGCGCCAGCCCCCAGCTTGGCCCTCGGCCTCCGTCCGTCGCTCCTGGAGCAAAGAGCGGGGAGGGTGGGGGGATTCGCAAAATGTTGTGTGAAACGCTGGGCATAAAGCACCGTGTAAAAATGCAATGCAATGCAAAAGAAAAACAACATAGAAAAGTGCTATGCAAAAAAGCCGTGCAAAAAATGTCATGGAAAAAAAAAACATGTCAAATACCATGCAAAAAGATGTGAAAAACTGCTATGTAAAAAGTGCTATACAAAAATTCCAAAGAAAAAAATGAGGTTCAAAAAAAAGCTGTGCAAAGAATGCTGAGTAAAACAAACACCAAGCAAAAGCTGCCATGCAAAAAACTGCTGTACAGAACACCATGCAAAAAACTTTTTTGTAGAAAAGTGCTGTGCAAAATGTCACACAAAAAATATCATGTAAAGCCCCATGCAAAAAAGATGGAGCAGAGAAATGCCATGCAAAATGCCATGCAAAAATGCCATGCAAGAACACTGCATAAAACACCATGGAAAAGTGCTGTGCAAAAAAAGTGCTGTGCAAATAGGCCCCGAGTAAACCATAGTGCAAGGAACATCCATACAAGAAAGGGCTGTGGAAAATGCTGTGCAAAAGCTGCCATACAAAATGCCATGTAAAACAGGCAAAGACTACAAGAAAAGGATGTGCAGGATGGGCCTTGTGAAATGCTTTATGCAAAAATGTGCTGTGCATAACTCTCTGCTAGAAAAGGCCATGCAAGGAAAGCCCTTGCAAAACTGCACTAAAAGAGCACATGAAACAGAGTGAGAACACGACGTGAGCAGAGGTTTACTAAACCTCTGATGTGCTGCACAAAGTGTGCAAAGCACCGTGAAAACTTTACCCTGTGCAAACTCTGTGCAAGGAAAGGCTGTGGTGGAACTTCCACGGGAGGTGTCATGTGAAGAACGCCATGCAAATACGGTGCAAAAAAAGGTTGCGCAAGAAAAGGTTGTGCAGGACATCATGCAAAAATGCGCCATGCAAAAATGCACTGTGCAAAAATGTTCCATGCAAAAATGTGCTGTGCAAAGTGATGTGCAATGATGCCATGCAGAACCGTGCAAGAAAATGTGATGCAAAGGTCCCATAGCAGTGCACCCACCCCTGCACCCAATGAGCCAAGAGTGGTGGGCACAGGCAGTCGCCGGAAGGAGACGAGCGCGTTGACATTGCGTGACACCTCCTCGAGGTTGAGGGGCTCCCGCAGCACCCCCACAGCAGGTGGCTCGGCCTCAGCCGCCTGCTCCTCGGGGTGCGCCAGGAGGTAGCAGAGCTGGAAGGAGCGGCACAGCAGGAGGTGCAGCACCTGCACCTGGCATCAGGGAGAGGGCACACGCGAAGGTTAGAGGGAATGAAAATAATAACCAAAATGGAAGGGTTTTTGGGAGGGTTTGGGTCATGCACCCACACACCTCGCCTGGGGGACCCACGAAGAGGTGGCAGAAGAGGCTGTTGGGGGGGCTGTGGGGGTTGCGGGCCACAAAGGCAAACTGGTGCTCAGCACGCCGCCAGGTGCTGTACAAGATGCGGCGCAGAGCGTGTGCCATCAGCAGCATCTGCAGTGATAGCAAGGGGGTGCTGGGACACCTGGGCACGAGCAGTACCCAGCCCCAATGTGTTTGCGAAGGCATAGTTGCAAAGCAGGTGTCCCGAGCAAAAAGCAGTGCTCTGAGTGGTGCAAAACCTCCAAAGCACTTCTGCAAGGTGGTACACAGCCCCCTGCACCCGGCATCCTGCATATTGCACCCTGCATCCAGCACTTTGCAGACTGCACCCAGCAACCTGCACATTGCAGCATGCACCCTACACCCTGCACTCAGCACTCTACACCCTGCACATTGCACCCTGCACCCACCTCCCCATCAGCGCCATAGACCTTCAGGCCCTGCAAGCTGAACCTAAGTACAACCGACGTCCTCCTGGGGTAATCCTGGCCAGGAGAGAAGGGGCTGCAGTGGGGTCCCCCTGCTGCCTTCTGGGGCCCCTCTCAGCCCCTGGGGGGTTTTGGGCGATGGGGACGCCTGACCTTCAGGGCCCGCAGCTGCTCCTCCAGCTGCCCCGCGTGCTGCTGCAGGTCCAGGTCCTCCACCGCGAAGGAACCCACATACTGGGGGGGCAGGAGCAGAAATCCCACCCTGCGTTAGCAGCTCCCTTTGGGATGCCACGATTGGGATGCAGCGCTGAGGGGTTGCACCAGCACCAGGAGTGCCTCACCTCCGCCGGTTTGAGGATGCCCCGGGTGCGTGGGGGGGGAGGTGCCAGATCTGGCCCCCTCCCATTGGCTGTCGTCTTCTTCTTCATAGCAGCAGGGTGGGCAGGGTTGCCGGGCGAGGGGGTTCCAGTTGCTTCCTAAATCTTTACCCCAGTGCAGAGGTTCCCAAATCTTGACCCCAATGCAAGGCTCCTGAGTCCCAACCCCACCTCGAGAGTCCCCACCTCAATCACTGTGCAAGGGTCTTCATGTCCCAGCCCTACTGCAAGGGTCCCCACATGACACCAAATGCCATACAAGGTTCCCCATGGCCCAGCCCCTAGCATTGTGCAAGTGTCCCCACACCCAAACCCTGTCCCTGATGCAAAGTCCCCATGTCCCAAACTTGGTGCAAGCAGCCCTGTGTGCTGGCCCCAAGCAACACAATGGGGTCCTCATAATGTGCCCCTAAGCACTGTGCAGGGTCCCACGTCCCAGCCATGTTGCAGGCACCCACATCCTGACCCCAACCATGATGTGGGGGTCCCCAAAACCTGACCCCAAGCAAGATGCATGCAGCCCAAATGAAACTCGAGCATGCTGACCCAGAGCAAGGGGTTCCCAAATTCTGACCCCAAGCAAGATGCTGGGGTCCCTACACCTGGGAACGGCAGCAGCTCTGAGGGGGCCTTTGTAAGCCAGAGGGATGTGCCCGACCCCTCTACAGTGCCCCAAAATTGGTTTTGGGCTCTGCAGCCCTCGGCCAGGCTGAGGCCCGTGCAACTCGTGTCACCACTGCTGCCTGGGTACGAAAACACGGGGAGGGGGATCCAGCCGCCCCGGGCGCATCCCACTGGGGTGCAAACTCAGGGCTGCCCCCTCCGTTCCGGCACCATCCGGGGGTCTCCCCCCACCCCCAGCCAATCCACAGGCAGACAGCCCCCAAGCCCCGCCCCGTTTTTCCCACGCTCCATTTATCTTTNNGCCCGCCCGCCCCACCGGGCCCCCGTTCCCCCGCTCACGGGCAGCTCGCTTCCGCGGGTCTGGAGAAAAGCAGGCGAAATTCCTCCGGCTCTCGGCCTTAGCCGGGTGGTTTCCTTCCCGGGGGGCTCCGCTCGGCGCGGTGCGGGGACTCTGCGCCGGGGATGCTCTGCCCGGGGCTGTCAGGCCCCCGCCGCACTCCAGGCCTCGGCGAGCCGGAGCCCACGCCGGGCACGGGGCAGGCAGCAAACTCCCATTTCCTGCCTCCGATCTGCCCGCGATGAATCACTGCAATTTACCTCCCCGTTTTCTCCGTCTCCTGGCAGC
>WBMW01000269.1:42607-66215 GCA_013396635.1 Penelope pileata
TCTTTTTTTTTTTTTTTGCTAGCGTACCCAGCAGAGGAGCACTGCTGCTATAACCCTCTTCCCAATGCAACGCGCACACGCAGCTGCACGCTCACCACCCCCTGCCCACCTCACCCCAATTTCCAAACTCCCCTTTGCCTACCGTTATCCATCCACTCTCATTCCCTGCTTTTGGCCATGCAGCTGAAAAGAAAGAAAGAGGGCTGGTTCCAATATTGCTGCAAAGAAGGGGACGCAGCCATGCAAAGCCAAAGCCCGGGGGGGCCCAAAATGCTCGCACTGGGACCATGGCAACAGCTGCCTCCAGCCACAGAGACGCACCTGGAAGGAGAAAGCAATGGTTTGGGGAGAAGATGGTGCCCCAGCCCTTGGAGGTGCCTCCAAAAATCCCAGTGGCAGTCCTGGTGCACCCAAGGGTGCAAGGAAAAGGGCTCCAATGGCATCACGCAAACCTTGGGCTGCCGCCAACACTCGCTGCTTCGAGACAATGCACCGTGCCTGGGCAGAGCCCAGTGGAAGAGTTGGCAGCGTTGAGAAAGAGTGGAAAGAAAAAAGGACAGATGGGCCCAAGGGAATAGCACAACAGAGCCAGTCTGTCCAGGAAGCAGGCTGGTGAAACATGGTGGAGCTGGTGCAAAGTGTCCTGAATTCAGCTGCTGCTTTCTCCTGGTGCCCCACCAACTGTGGGCTGAGGTTCTCCATTCACTCCCCATGTGGAGGTGCTTGCTTGCTCCAGGCTGCTCTGGGGAGACAGATGCCCCATGAGCAATCAAAACGATGACCCAAGAATTTGGAGATGATGAAGGGAACAAATGCACAGCCCTTGCATTCCCCGCTCCAAGACAGACTCAGGCTCAGTGCTTAACCCGTGGAAAGATGGGAACAATGCAAGCACACATACTTTTAGACAATTTTATTTTTATTTTTTTAAACAAGGAAAGGCTCTGTTTGTTCGACAACAAATATTGACTGTTGTGACCACAAGTCTCCCTAGGTTGGTGCAACAGCTGCAGTTTACCATGACACTCACCACCTAAAAACAAACACATTTATTTTTTGCATTGGATGCCAACTAGGTCTTTAAAAAGAAGCTAGCTAGTTTTTGGTTGGTTGGTTTTTTTAGGGCTTTGCTCTAATTCAGTGTGCCCACAGCAAAATTAAGCCATGCTCAAGTGCAAAGAACCAGTGTCATCCAGTTACGTTCTAGCAGCTATCTTCTGGGTTGCTGGTGTGGGAACAACACTGCAAAGAGGGAGGTCGAGTGGTGCTGCAGGCTACAAAATTGCTAGCAGCTGGGAAGAGGACTCCTCATCCCCACAAACATCCTAGAGATAAGAAAGTTGTCTTTCAAATTCGGCATACTTCAGTGCTTTGCTCAGAGGAAAACACTGACACAACCCACTGTCTCACCACACATAGTGCTAGACAAGAGTCACTTACAAAAGTTTCTACTTGCTTTACAGCCCTGTGGATTACAAAGTACCTTCACTCTCAGTTTCATGTTAGCCATGATTTTCATTAGCTGCTGGTTGCATCCTTGTTACAGGACTGCAAACAAATTAGAGCACTTCTGTAAGAATTTATTAAAGCCCCAGATATTACAGGTAGCACACAGACTGCAACTGAAAAGAGTAAATTGAGTAAGACTAATTTTCCATTTTGTGTTTTATTTCCAGAGGTACTTCCACTACTCTCAGTGTGGCACACGCAAAGCTCTTTCTAAAAGCACGTAAAGCAAAGAGACTGTCAGGTCACATCTGAATCACTCATGTTGCCCTGTTCAAGGGAGAGTTGAGGATGCGCTGTTCTGTGTCAGAATGCACGTCGAGCAGGGCAGATAGGGGAAGACTTCACATGCTCTTTTTGCTCTCCACTGGATGCTGTCTGAGTCAGAGGGAGAAGAGCAGCAAGAGATTCCAACAGTTTCCTTCTTGCTCACCCTTTGTCTCCAGAGAAACCAGGGAAGAAAGAGGTTACAAGTCCAACCAGCTGCAGAGCTTGGCAGGGACTCAGAATAAAACAGCTCCAGCTCTAACGCTGGCAGTGTACTTTTAACAAAGGCTTGCCTCTGCAGCAAGGCATGCTTACTGAAATTCCCTCCTCTCTAGATTTCAAGAGGATAAAGCTGTGGCAAGGAAGAGAAAGGACACACAGAGCAGACATGGAATCTAGTTGCATTTTATTTTAGCAAACTGCATGTTCTTCACTTATCATCTCTACATTAGCAATTGTATAGCTCTCCAACTTTCCTTTAAAAAAGGGTAAACAAGAAGTGACAAAACTTAGGCTCTTCTTAAAAACGTCTGAAAGTTGGATTCAGAAGACATATTTTGGTTTTAAGGTAACAGAAGTGGCATGGAAACACTAATTCAAATCACCTGCCCAACTGAGAACTACCCCTTTTAGAGCCCCTCTGGTGTAAGATGGTCAGTACATGTGGCAGCCTCCTGTTTACTGAAGATCTGTACTCACACAAAACATGCTGGTCTGGAGGAGCCAAATGCACCTCCTCAGCCTGTCACTGCTTTTACTCAGCTATTACAAGTACCTCTAGGACTCGGTGCAAGTGCAAGTGCTGTATATGCACTGCTTCTTCACAGAAGCATGAAGGACCGCATCACACGGGAGATCTAAGGAGGACTCTAGTGCCATTGTACCTTTTCAATTAAGAATCATACTTCACCAATCATGTTCCTGCTGTCTAAAGATACAAAACTTAATTGAAGAATGTTTAAAAGCCACCCACCTCCCTCCTCCCCCAAACCCAAGAGGAACACCATAAAATTTACAGATTACATGTCCTAGAAAAGACTTAAAATTATTGCAGAAACTGAAGATGACTTGTTCCAGGGGAGGGGTAGGCACAAGGCACAGCACTGAGATCTAACAAACGCTTGGGTTGGTTTGATTTAGTTTTCAGCTTTTTCCCCATCATTCAAGAAAAAAAAAAAAAAAAGAAGTGTTTAAGCATCAGAACTAAAATACAAATGCATGTTGAACCTTATAAAACAAGATTGTGGATTTGACTATGGGATTCCCTGACAGTGGAAAAGTTTACTTTTTTGCCCGGAGAGATTTCCTCATGGTAGATTTGCCCTTCGCAGCAGGTTTCACTTCCTTCCTCCCTCTAGCTGCTGGTTTCATGGAAGAGCTGCCACCAGAGGGTTTCTTGATGGCTGGGGCTGCTGGTCTGGCCTTCTTGGCAGGGGTTTTCACCTTGGGTGGGGGCTTTGCTTTCCCCCGGTGGGCTGCAGGGGTTTTTCTTGGCTTGGGCTTGGACTCTCTTCGCTTCATTGGAGGGGCCCTGCTCTGTGATTTTGGAGGAGGTCTCTTCTGCATCCTGTCAGAAAGGCAACACAAGATCTCAGTGGAGGCACAAACACTACTCAGAGCAGAGCTGCTGTCACCAATTTAAATAAATGAAACAGATTTTGGCATCCTTGTTCTTCAGCACGGATGTTCCTTTATGCAGCAGTACATTTCATCAGCTAAATCCCAAAGAGGAAGAAACCCTGTGGTAGATCTTGCCATGCTAAGCAATTCTCAATCCCCGAAGTGTTCTCCCAGCTGGGTTTCTAACTCCTTTATTAGGCATATAAACATACAAATAATGACAATGAATTAATCTAAGTCAATTGTCAGAACAATTCAGCAAACTAAGCATTCTCTCTGCCTCTGAGAGTAATTCTACTACTTAACGAACAACACTTATCTTAAATCCACATTCTGAGTGAGACAGGTTTCCTATCTGTAGGGAAAAGTTTTCCTAAGAATACAATAAATACAGGAAGTGCCACATGAAGCCTCACCCTTTTGTAGAGCACAAAAGGCACAGAGGAGACTAAAGGCACTACAGAGAATAAATATTCCTCACATCTAGAGGAATTCCAGCTATGGAATGACAGAGATCGGCATCTCTGGAACAAGGCATTACTTCTGCAGACTGCACATATCACAGAAAAGTCCTGATCCTAACAGTTCAAGGAGTTCAACCATAATCAGAAACTTTATTTGCCAATATCTCAAGTGACAGCCTTGTGGATGAACAGCCATAGCAAAAGACAAACTTGTACGCTCTACAGCTGTGACTGTCACTTTTAATTCATCCAAGGGAGCCCATTTATCTCTTATCCTGTCATACCTCTTCTTTGGTGGTGGCTCTTCCTCCTCAGACTCTTCCTCTTCAGATTCTTCTTCATCCTCAGATTCCTCCTCCTCTTCCTCATCAGATTCTTCAGAGTCCTCATCCTGCTGCTTCTCTGGGTAGAGCACACCTGGGCTACAAGAGCATTCTTGTCAGAGCATGACTTACTTCTGAGGATATGACTCCAGGGTCAGCAAGTCTTGGGTAACCCTAATTCTCATCAGACACTACTGCCCATCATCCTTTAAGGCTACAGCTTTGAGCCTAATCAAAAAACAAACAAACAAAAAAACAAACTTCAACAACCCAGACTTCCATGCTTGCTATTATCTGAAACCAACACTACCCAGTCTCTGCAATGGCAGAAGTGCAACAGCTTCTAAGTCACCAGGAATGCTACCACACTCCTGGCAATAAGCTGCCCTTTCTCCTGCTCTCTTCCTCATTGCTCTTTCTATGCAAACACAGGAAGACAGACAAAGGGACAAGATCAGACTTCACTGACTCTGAATGTGGACCAGAGCTGCTGAGGACTTTACATGTATGCAATAAAAGAAGACGGGAAGCGGAGACTTCAATGACTGAGCTGCCACTTGACTCTTCACGGGACACTAAGTCGCCATCCCTGAGCTCTGTGCGGCCCAGCACAATATACACTTACAGCTGGAGAAGAAAGGCTGTTTTTAGTCTACAGTAGCTATCTAGGTCATCTTCTCTCCCCCCACCTCTCCTTCACATCAGCACTAAGAGAGGCAAACAGCTGGGTCCTACTGATTATGAGTACCCTTGCATTAAGAACACTCTACCTGCTCATGCAAGTTTGCTTTAGCATGGAAACACTTTAATAGCCACTATACTGCAAAAAAAACCATCATGACCGAGTACCTGAGAGTATTTAGCCCAATATTTTCATTGCTCTTAAAAGCCTCCCTTGATAATGCAGTCAGCTGAACGTCCACTCAGTCAGACACCCAAGTAATGTCATTATGTACAGTAGGATGGGTGACAATGCTGTGGTTTCAGTTATTAAACCCTCTACAAAATTCCCTGTTTGTAGGAAAATACATAGGAGGTTAGCCTATGACCTTCAGCAACTCTCTCTGGTTTACCTGTCTTCAGATATTTTCAAAATCATTTCATAGCCAAGCTCTTTACCTAGGATAATAAGGGAAGCAAAGCTGAAAGGTTCCACTGAAGCCCTTTCCAGAAATCTGCTCCAACCAGCCATTCTTCTCACATCTCTGAAGGGTTCTCTTCAGTAGATGCACTGTGAAAAATAAATAAATAAGAGAAAGGTTGTGTTACTATCTTTATCCAGTTGTCCAACCTTACTGCTCTTTGCAGTGCCCTCTTAAATCAGAGATGAAGAGTCAGAAAGAAATCTCCTTTCCCAAGACACCTGCAGGGAAATGGAACCGCACTGGAAACCTGAGACTCCTGAAGACATCACTGCATGCTTCTTTCTATATTCAGCAAAGACCAGCTGCTTTGCGAAAGACCCAGCTAGACCACTGAACTTCAAAGTTTTAGTATGTCTTATTAAAAGGGAAATCCTTTCACAGTTTTTTGCAAGATTCAAACAACGTAAGATTCAGGTGTTGGTTCATGAACAATTAGCAACTGAGGCTTTAAATTCTCTGAAGGAAGAAGGCAAAAACTGTAGCTTTTTGATGTAATGATTAGGGGATCATTCTTTAAAAATGCATTCAATAGCATCACGTAACTACTTCTGTCCAAATACAGCCTAAGCCTCCACTTTCCTCAACCTGTTCTGCATATTTTTTTTTTAAAACAACTCTCAACTACGTTTTTGCCCTCATCTTCAAAATTCATGCAATGCATCTTTCCCCATTCTTTTTTCTTTAACGTGAAAATATTTGACCTAGAAATATGATAAATGTACTTATTATTCCCATCTTCTGTTCCACTGTGCACCATGTAAAAATTCTAATCAAAAGTATGCAAGTAAAGGGGATCTTTGTCTTTGACAAAAGGCTGAAGTTGTTTAATCTGTTCAGCATCATTTTCAGCTTAAACTAGGGGGACCACTTACAGATTTAGCTTCCCAAAACCAATGGAAAAGCAAGGCCTGTTCTCAAGCACATTCCAGAGAGGTTCACTTGAGGAATGGAAAGAGAAAAATCCAAAGAAACATGCTGTAATTTGAATCTGTTCTGCATGATTAATGCAAAAGTATTCACTTCAACCACTTACCCAACACTGCTGAAATGGGCTTTTATCAAGGCCTGATGTTTCACAGCAAGAGAGTCATTTGGGACAATGCCATACCTCTACTAGGCTACAGGCTACCTCTGCTGAAAAGGTTTAATTTGAATGGCACTGTAAAATCTTGCAGAGCTACATGAATTGATTGTATCTATTAAATTAGCATTACAACACTAGTCCCTTCATAGTTCAAGAATTTTTTAAGAACTCTACACTTTTACAAACAGAAACACCACCAGGCTACTTTCACCGAGGGTACCAAAGATCAACAGCAGCGTGTAAAGGATTTGACTGGAGTTCTAAGTGGGAGGTACAAAATGGGGAAGAATGTAGAGCACTGGTCCTGTAGCGTGTACTTGTCTGCTTTTACATCCCACCAGATCTTCTTCTGGTTGCTCTTAAAACCAAGCAGAGAGCAGCAAAATTCTTTTTATGTAATGGAAGAATGAAGTAAACAACAGATTGCTATTTGAAATTTCCTTGTCTGACTTGCAAGACTGACAAGCACACAAGACTGGCTGAACCCAGCCCTCTAGGGACCAGGGCAGTTTCCAGTGGTACTGAAAACAAACAACGCAAGGGCTTAGTAAGCCTGGGAACTCTCTTCCTTGCCCCACGATTAAGAAGTCACACTTGGCATCAACCTTCGTCAATTGCAAAAGGCCACGGGCAACTTCTTTAGCCCACACTGCTGGGAGGGCGGCTATGCTCCTCTGCACTTTGTTATGCCCTGCACTAAAGAGCTCTGCTGATACTGAGCTTCAGCTCTAGATGATGACTGCAAGATCAGCAATCTCCTCTCTGGCTCCAGTTCCAGAGGAATGGCACCAGCACCATGAAATCATAGTAACAAATGGATCTACTTTTAGGTCTGATGCTACCAGAGACTGCTGCTACAAGCTCATGCTGCTTCAAGTGACCTTCAGCCTACATTAAACAACTACATCAGGACTCACACCAAGAAATGCAAATAAGCCACTAGAAGATCTACTCTTATGGTTGCTTCTGTTCATGCAGAAGCCAAAATTAATGACATTAATGTCATTACTGGGAACAAAGATGTACCAAATCTTACTCTAAAAACAACGGGACTAGCTTTTCCTCCTTTCACTCGCTTCACTTTTCAAATTTAGAGACAGAGGAGGAACTCAAACAAAACAGTAAGAGGGATGCTTATGGATTTCTGTTTTTATTTTTTCAAGTTAGATTGTGCAACTTCTGTAAATAAAAAGCAACTAGAAACTGTGTTTATGTCAAGCTGTAGCCTTTCAATATATAGAGAAAAAACCAGTTGGTAGTTTGAGAACAGTAAACTAGTTGAAATACCACTTCCCCTTCCTGGGAAAACACTACAGACAAGAGAAACACGCATTATGTTTCAGAAACTAGCCTTTGTCAGGCTTGAAAGGAACTAATGGGAATTAAAAACACTGAGCATCTCTGTGGCACACAGAGCAGCTGTCAGTTCCCTAGCAAGTTCAACCAAATAGTTCAAAGGTATTGCACAGACATATCTGCAGCTGCTGGACTCCTTCAGAGAGTGGAAAAAATAAGTTAGTTTGGTGCTTTACCTTGGAGGTTGGAGTTGGTCCCTGGGTGGTTTTCCAGGATATACTTCTTCAGTGCTGTGGTGGAGCAGGTCTTCGGTTCATTCATGGCCGCAATAGCAGACAGGATAGCATCTTCCATCAGAGTCCCACCCAGCAGGGGCTTCTCCCCTGACTTCTTCAGCTATTTTCCAAGGAGGAAGAGAAAAGCATCAAGACAATATTCTCCCAAACCAGGTCAGGACAAGCTCCTCTGCACCAGGTGGGTCGGCGCTCCTGCATTAGCACAGATATGTTTTATATTAAAACACAGCACAGGGAACGCTGTTCTCCCAGCTTTAATGGTAGGACAGGTCTATTTAGTCAACTGGCCTGAGTGCTTTTCATTGGTAACACATTGTCCTAGCCCCAAAATACACTGCAAGTATGTGGCAATCTAAGGGCCTGTCACTCAGGGAAGGAAATAAAATCAGATCTTCTTCCATCCCACAAACCAAATGTACCCAAGAGACATCTACGGCATAGACATGAGGAAAAGACATTGCAGACATCTGGGGTACTCACTGCACTTACAATTAGCAATGGAAAGCTTACCCCACCATCTCCCCTACTGTGCTAATGAGTCAGAGCTGAAGCAGTGTGCAGAGCATGCTAAGCAACGAAGGCAAGGGGGTCTGTTCCACAAGTGTAGACCAAGAAGAGGAAGAGTCCTACTGCTTCATAGTTTGACAACTGCCGAATATGGCAGGCTGCTAAAGAAAGGTGTATCCAATAAAATCCAGGTAGGGAGGGCATGTTAACTTATATCCGAGGCTTCTGGTCAGTACAGTCAGCAAAACAAGACGAACTCTGGCTCTGACCTGGAATGTCCCAGATGCTCCTTTCCCTGTGATCTGCTCTAGCTGGCCCTTTTCTACAGCTCTCTGCAGGGCATTCTTCAACAGCTGGGGTCTGAAATACAAGAGGATAAAGCTTTATTGACACACACAGACAGCTTAAAAAACAAACACAGAAACAACACTCCATAGAGAGCATGAAAGGAGCTGTACTTACAAGTGGTATCTGCCTACATACAGATGCTTTAAATGGAGATCTGTCAGCAAGTGCTGGTTACGAGAGGAACAATGTATGTTAGCGGAAATTCAACTGCAATGCTTTTTGGGTGTCACTGCACATCCACAAACAAACAAGCTTCATTTGGAAAGATTTATTCATTTTGAAATGCATGTTTGTAGGCAGGACTCAGTGGGCAATGAGTCAGTCAGCTCACACACAAACAAGGGGCTGAATACAAGTCCAAGTAAGAGGTGATGCATAGGGCTTTACTAGATTTGCATCCTTCCTGACCTTTGATACACTCCACAAAATCACCTGGCACACACTTATATGCAAACTCTCAGTTAAAGCATTTAGAACCAAGTGGGAAGAAATCCCAAGGGGAGGCCTTCATATCCACATAGCTACATTGATCTGGTTTTTGCTAAGGGCAGAGACATGTACAGCAGTGCTGACGTCAGCATCGGTAAGAAAGACTGGGTGTGGAGGGATGCCAAGAAAAGGCACAGCTCTTCTCAAGCTTTCCTACAGGTTCCATAATGCACAGCACCACCTGTCTGCTGTCTGATGAAATACTGAACTGAATCACCATGAAGTGAGACAAAGCCAGAGGAAGAGAGCATTTCAGGGCTGCTCTGGAGTCACACTGGCAAGAGCGTGCCCCTGCACCTACCTTATATCTACTTTGAGTTTGGGGTAATACTGAGACACATATTTCTTGATCAGGCTGTAAGAAGCTTCTTTTGGTTCACAGAGGCGGGTGAAAGCCAGCGGCAGGATGTCTTCCAGCTTGACCTGCTGCTCTGGAGTCGAAACTGAAGTGCTTTTCTGAAATACATACACTTCTATGCATCAGTGGGGCCTAAACCTCCATTTTTTCTGAACCAGCAATGCACATGTGAGAAGTGCTCCTGACACTGACCACAGATCTGGAAAATCAAGTTCTATAAGGCAGCTCTCTAAATTTAGAAAATTTAGCAGTCTAAGCAAGATCTAGCAAATCTGTTGGAATTTTCATGGCAGTCTAGGAAAGCCTAGTATATATAAATATGCTGAGTATTTAGCAACACCTGTATTTGCTTTAATTTTTTTTTTTTTTTTTAAATAGACACCTTCCTCTGCTACCTTTCAATGACAGAGTCGGGTGAAAATGATTCATGATTCACAAACCAAAAAACAAAGACAAGACCTGTTTACCCAGGTCAAATCCCAACAATAAGCAGCTAAACAGAAATGCACTTTTGTTCAATTGACAGCATGAAGTCATGAAGGTAACACTCCTTTCTCCTGATTTTTCCTCCATCACTTGTTGCTATCAGGAGGGGATGATCACGTTCTTTATACAGGAGAAAAAAGACAGCAGAGATATCTGCTGAAGTTTAATGATTTTGATACTGAACAGGAGCTGGGCACACGGTCAAACAGGTGAGGATGCAGCTCATCCAGACAGCTGTTCAACTGCCAGCTGAATTCACCAAAATCAAAAGCAATCTATTTGTTTTGCTATAACATGGAGAAAGTAACTAAAACCAAATACATTAATCTGCTGGAGACAAGAAAAGAGATGTGTTAGCAGTTATCAGGTGCCTTACTCAAATCTGCCACAGAGCCCACAGTTCTAAGTTACATCCAGTTAGTCTCATTCAGCGCCCTAGTACCAAGTGTGTCATTATTACCACAAGTTTAGGACTTGTGGTCTGTCCAGTAGCCAAAACATAAGCACTAATGTGTTTAAAAAAAAAAACAACTCTCTGGGTTCATCTTTCTAAGCTGACAATTCCAGCTAAGCGTTTCGTAACTGCAGTGTTAGAAATGTGTTTCATACACCTAATGCAGTGGGGAGCAGAGAACAGCGGTGCTGGAACAACGAATTGTGAGGACTAGACTCAAACACATGACATTTTACTGCCTCAAAACAATATACACCCAACATTAGCAGCTTTCTTCCAGAAGCCTTAGGACATTTGTTTCTTCCTCCCTCTGCCCTCACAGCTGATGGAAAAAGTTCATCTGATGGTCTTGAAGACTGAAGTCTTCCCTTTATCTATACAACAGGTATAGCAGAAACAGTTGTAGCATAAAGCCCTCTCACAATACCTGAGAGGCATCTCTCTACCAGAGAAAGACAGTAGAGGAACTTGAGGGTTATTCAGTTTTCTGCCTCTGAACCAAAGCCTACAGGTTTAATGTAAACATTTTAAAATGAAGATTTTGATTATTCTACTACTTTTTCATTTCTCATACTAGCTTTCTGATCCCAATTTTAGTGGAACAGATGTTTTAGCTCCTGAACTTGGGGAGGAAAGGTACAGCAAGGAGGAGAAAACTTTCTGAGCTAGGGTTAGGCTGCATTTCGTAAGTTGAACGTGTCTCAGAGTTAACGTTTAAAATGATCCATCTTACCTTTCTGTCTCTGGCTTTTGGAACAGTTTTTCCTGCATTAGACACCACCACAAAGCTCCCAGAAGCTCCCTTCCCTTTCACCTAGTTCAAAACAAAGTCCATTTCAGCCTTTAGCAAAGTAACACAGGAAAATAGCCATCTGAAAGAGACTAATCAACATCATCAGATTTAGAACGCATGGACATCCTGGTGACTGGCTGTTAGGGGCAGAAGTCTAACTTGAACCTACTTCAGTAGATCAGAAACCACAGCTAGTCATTACAAATATACTCTTGTCCTGACCAGGAGTTCCTAACAGAGTTGGTATCACAGGTGTGAACTACGGTGTTACAGGAAACATGCTGCTGCAGAAGTGATGTTGCTAGATGCAGGCTGAAGACATGTCATACAACATTGTAGCAGCAATTCAACACTACAAAACAGACACCCAAGTTGCAGGAAAGACAAACAGGCACAGTATTTGATGGACAGAACAACGCTGAAATTCTGTCAGCATCTAATAAAGCAGACTCAGAAGATGATGAACTTCCAGGAGGAGGAACTTTATTTCCCCAGAGACCTGCTAACAGTTTCTTAAATTCCTGTGTGATTCAGTAGTATCACCTGTAGCACTACTCCACAAAGCAACTCTCACCTGTCTAATGATCCCTCTCTCCAGCTCCCTTTTCAATGCTTGCTTCAGAAGATAGCCTCTTCTCTCAAGCTCCAGCGATGGATATTTATGGATGATGTATTTACGAATCGCAACAACCGATGCACCGCTCTTTTGAAAGCATGCCTGCAACAGGATCAAAAAGTTAGTAAAGAACAGTAAGTTAGTAGTTAGTAAAGGACTGAAACTACTTTGCTGTGGAACTGGAAGAACAGAGATTGAGCTGACGTATACAGGCCAGCACAGGATGGCCTTTTTCTTACAATGACTCAGGAGTATAAAATATGACTAAGAAAATACTTAATTTTCTCCTTCAGAGTGACTGAAGAGCAGACAAACATAAAAGCAGTACAGGAAGCACATGTCAACTACTCTCCTGTTTCGAAGCACTTAAAAGTAATGGCATATACACCACCTGCTATTACAAAAAATAGTTACCTCTGTGCAAACCAGCACTGCCCGACCAGTAAGTCATTATACTGATGTCAAACAGAGCAATCATTAACAAATTAATCGGAACAAGTTGCTGTATTTTTTGAAGGAGATAAAGGATTGGCATTAGCAAACTAGTAAAACAAACAAAACAACTACTAAGTTGAAGTTTGTATTTTGAAGACAGTAATCTCTTCAAAGACTCACGACAGCCAGTCTGTATCACAAGAGTCCTCCAATTAGGGATCAGAATGGGACTAACCAAAATATTTTTTTTTAAAATTCAGAGATTTGACATACTGTAGAAAACCCCAACTGCAACTTGATAAAGCTCTCTTTGTATAAGCGAGTTACCAGATCTAGGTGGCTTCAGAATGACTATCCAAAAACCACATGTTAATGGTACAGAACGAAGCTTACTTACGTACTATGGAATAAAACACCACACTCCATTACCTACCCTTCTAAACAGCTGCCAGAAATGTAAATCTTAGAGTAACTGAAATTCATGGCATGACTTCTCTCACTCTAACAGACTTGGATGCACCACAGTGTGCTCCAACAGCTCAAAAAACCATCTTGCAATTAGGGCTGGTGGAGTTCAGGACTCCAGTGAAGGCAGCCTGCATGAGTCAAGTCTCAAGGCAAGGATAGCAGAGTTGCAGAGCAACTACAACAGCACAGATCTCTTCTTAGAACCAGAAAGAAGTATACAGTCAACTTAAACCAACACGATTCTGAAATGCTAGTTTACAGAATTTCCATCTGTCTTTTACTAGGATGTCCTTAATTAGGGTAAATTAATGCTGAAAAAAAGCATGGTGGATTAATCAAGACAAATCAAGTGAAATATGGCTAGAAGGCACACCAAATTACATGACACCAGTAATCAATCAGGTTACATCATCATAGCTGTTTCTAATATTTTCATCAGGAAGGGAAACAAATTCTAAACAAAGAGAAGCTACAGGGCCATCATCATGGACTCACATTTCAGCACCAAGGGTTTCCAGACAGAAGCATACATGCCTTGCACGGTAAGTTTCCTGCTGAAAAGACAGCACTGTCACCTGCACCATCAGCAAGCTGAAACTGTAAATTTTAGGTACAGAAGTTGTTTTGCTTTGTGACAGGTGAACAAAAGAAACGTTTGACTTCTGCTTACCTTGATGGCCTCAGTTAAAATAGCATCCATCTTCGGACGTGAAGTGGCAGCCATCTGAGTTTGCTTCTGTGCTCTAGCTAGCTGGCTAGCAGAAAGAGTAGCCCATGCAGGAATGGTCTTCTTCACCTTCTTCTCCTTTTCCTTAGACTGATCCTTCTCACTTAGGAAAAATGCAAAGCAATAGTAAGAAAAGAGACACTGTAAAATGAGCTAAAAAGCACAGTAACAACAAAATACATGCCTAGGACATTTGACACTGAAAATAATTCTTCCTCCTGTGAAAAATGAGCACCTTGTTTAGGAATACATCCCATTTTCTCCATCTCTCCCACAATCCTTTCTACCTTTTAAACCCATCTTTCTCCTACTCAAATTCCTAAGTTCAGCACTAAGCAAGCCTTACTCCTTTTTGGCTTCTTCTGAGGACTTGGTTTCCCCCTTCTCTTCATTTTCAGGTTCCTTTGGCTGCTCTGCTCCACTGGGTGCAGCAGCAGGTAGGGTTTCATTCTCTTGCTCTTCTTCAACAGAGGCAGATTCTTCAGAAGTGGCTTCTGCATCTAGAAGATGTAAAAATGCATCAGGTTACTATTTAAAACTAGCCTCTACTCTTCATGAAGGTGGAGGATTAAAAAAGACACATCCCAAAACTTAAGAACATATCCCAAAAATGATTTCCCACCTATTTCTCTAATTTAAATGGATGATTTGAATGTAAGTAAGAAAGCGAACAGAAGTACTGAAAGAGTTCCAGTAAGGTGCAATCAGGCATCAAATGCCAGAATCACCTTGAGCAACATCACATAGTATTTGCACAATGAACTAATTCCCGCCCCCCCTTCCTCTTAACTTCAGGAAGTTACGGTTGCAATCATCCCTCATCACCTCCTTACAGGTAAGGAAGAGAGGAAGAAGAGAAAGAAATGATTAGTATCAAGAAACACAAAGATTTTCCCCTATATCAAGGTTCATGCATTTTAACTCAGAATGGCACAAAACCATACAATTCTACAAGAGATTAGGGTAGGTAAGTATAAGCAACTTGTTTTACAACAAACCTGTCTTCAAACGTTGCTTTTTGGCACTATGCACTATGCACCTGAAGGATTTTAACTCTTCAATCACATTTTTCCAGACCTGGCAAGGCACTAGATCGCACGTGTATTAGCAGCAGCACTTGTCTATCAGCAGCATCCAAGCCAGTCAGAAATCAACTCACCAAGCAAATTAACTCAAGCATATCTAGCTGAGAGCAGGCCTTTACAGACTGGTCTGCCTAATAGAAAATACGCATATAAACTGCTATGACTCACTTTTTGGCTAAAGAGCTCTCTGCCATGACTGCTTTGTGCACTAGACTGGTTTTCTGTTCTTGAGAAGGAGCTTAAGCACTACTACATTCTTGTGCGTAATTTTCCCACAGAAGCATTGTGTTTAAAATAAAAAATTGTACTTAGTTATTTTCCTATGTAATGTACTTAGTTGTCCCATTAACAAGGACAAACTCACTGAAACTTACTGAACAGGATACTGAAACGGCACATTCTGAGAAACTGAGGTGAAGCTGCTAGGACCAGACACTAATACCAGGTTTTATTACATGGTGTGGTAAAATACTTCTGTTCAGGAAAAGAAAAAAAAATTTAAATACTTTGGTTTTCCATTCATTAATTCCACCTTTCGATCCCAAGCCAGTTTCCTGCCAATACTGAAAGTTCCCAATTTCTACCTTTATTCATAAGAACATATAAGCTTAAGAGAGACGGTATTTAGCTATATTTTCATGTCAGGGCTTTGCCATAGGATATGAAAGACAAAAAATGATTTCCCACTGAAAAGAACACAACATGCAATTTCTACCGATCCAGGAAAAGCCTGTGAAAAGGAGCTAAGCATTAGTACTTCAACCACGGCAGTAGGATTTTTCAGAAATTTCAGTATACAAGCCTATGCTTGGATAAATCAAAACTACGTTTAGACACAACAATCCACTGCAGAATTATTACAGTACCTGCTTTGACCTCTTCACCACCTTCAGCAGGTTTGCTTTTGGGAGGAGTTTCTCGGGAAGAAGAATTTACCGAGCGACGAATCGGCATCGCGTCGTCTTCAGCCTTCTATAAAAAGTATTTGTAAATCAGTACAGATACTGGGAAGAATCAGAAAGATTTTGAAACAGGATTAAAGTAAATCAAAGCAGCATATGTAGAAAAATTCCAGTTACATTTGTATTTTTCAGAGTTTTAAAGACAGTAATATTCAACCCAGCATCTTTGAAGGATAGTTTCACTTTTTACAGTTACAAAAGAAATAATTTCAATTCCAAATTACATGAGACGAACATCTGAGGATTTTGATAACTACAATATCTCAGGGAAAGCAGGGAAGGGGAACGAGAGTGCCTATAGGGTTTCCTAGGCTCCCAATCGAGTTTCCTACAATCAGGGGAGAAAAGAGTATGAAGAAACCTTCAGCAGGAGCGGAAGTCAATA
This sequence comes from Penelope pileata, assembly GCA_013396635.1. Classification (NCBI taxonomy): domain Eukaryota; kingdom Metazoa; phylum Chordata; class Aves; order Galliformes; family Cracidae; genus Penelope; species Penelope pileata. Next base: position 58,722 of record WBMW01000269.1, read on the forward strand.
ACTGATCCAAGGGCAAGCTTGGAGAATGGGCCAGCCCCTACCTCACTTAACTTGTCCGTGTGGATCAGCTGAGTTCCCGTTAAGAGTGGAAGCGCCTTATGATGCACGGGTTCAGCTTCAGACAGATCAGTCGCCATTTAAAATAATTTCTAGCTCCAAGTGCACGTAACACTGTGGAGCCCCAGGTTTTAACCCCAAGGACTTTTTCCTAATGGTTTTCACAGTGCAGTGAGGAGTCAACCTAAAGTACAGAAAAGATGTGGTGTGAAAATTAACAAAACAGAAACATCTACGTCCATGTAACTAACAAATTAAAGATTAAAAAGAAAAGAAGAATAAATGATTTACAGCTTATGGCTAACGTAACTGACAATCAACACTTGCATTCAACAAAGATGCTAAAACATGTATGCAAACTGTAGTGCTATGGATGTAGCAGAAATGGCAAAGGTGTAAGCCAGACCTGCAGCCTGCTCCATTATTACATATCTGGAAGAATAAAGATGCTATTTAAATTAACAGGAAGCATTAACAAAAAGCAGACATTGCACTGTGCATAAAGCAATGCACTGAGGTAACTAGTAAGCCATTCACTTTAGGGAAAAGCATGAGCCAATACACTGATCCAGCTTCTATTAGCCTAAGGAATTAAATCATTTAATCTGTTAGCCAGAAAATAAAAATGGAGACCTGAACCATGTCCCTCCCAAATTAAACCCCACGAAATTTAAATAAATGAATGAATCCTTGAACAAGAAAATAACCATCAAAGCCTTCTAAAATAAAATAAAATAAAGCTTTACAAAACTCTCCTCCAAACACACACACAGTCACAGGCTCATGTGCTCACGAAGTCTCACCCGTTGCTACCATTCTGCCTCCACACCCTTTCTCATCTGCTGCCCAGCCACCTGCACCAGCCTCTCCTAAGGAGAGGGGAGAGGTGCTCCACCATCTCCATTACAAACCCAAGGCCTTACGTTGTCACCCACTTCTGCTTATCATCCCCTTTAAAAACCTCAAAAGCAAAACCTCACTTCTGGCAAACCAGGGCTGCACCTGTTTTACCCTGTCCATCAGAACAAGCTGCAGACTGCCCTCTTACCTTCCCTACAGAGAAGCAACTAAACGCTCTCAATCACTTACTCCCCATGTTTTCTTTTGCTTGGATGAGAAGGCAGACACATATCACAAATTTTCACTTTTAATGGCCTGAGAGACTTGCTCTGGAATGCAAAACTAACATCACTTCTGACATTATTTTCAAGAAGACTCTCACCACAGTTCCAGCATTTTGCACGACACTCTCCATTGCCTCGGTGAATGCTCCCTACCCTTATCAATAATACCTGGATCACTCAGTACTCTTGCCCAAAAATACAGTCCTCTTACCACTCAGCAGTGGGTCTCCCCATCAATGCGAAGGATTCTCCCTGCATCAGTTACTTTCCCAGACAACTCAAAGCCCAGCTTGTCTGCAGACAGCACTGTTGTGAACCCCCTGAGCTATGCATGGAGTTCCCCTTCAGAAACCAGCAGCAAGAGAAGAGCTGACAGCAACATGCACTCAGATACGCAATACGGGTTTGCAAGGACTGATGATAAAGAGGCAGCAAATTGCCCTCCCAAATAATAAATTACTGATAAAAACTGATAAATTAATAAATTTTGACGTTCACTGCATGTTCCTACGGCACAAAAATTAAAACATACTACATTCCAAAGATAAAATAAATCAGATGAATGGAGCTTTCTGATGGAAAAAGAATACTAGCAGTCAATTTGAACATATGGCCCAGAACTTTTTTGCCTATTTTATGGGACCTTCCTTCCTTATGGGCAGAAAGAGAGGGAAGATGAAAAATTCCACCAGGCTTCAGGTCCGAATCAAATGTTTTCTTCTCGGAAGCAAAACCTGAAGTTCTTAAAGAAAACAAAACAAGAAAAAAAAAAAAGCCATCATTTTGAAGTGAGTCCTAAAATAACCCATTACAGATCCATACTTGGAGAAATCAGTGAAACTTAACACAGCTGAAGCCATAGCCTCAGCACCGACAACACACCTAGCTGTGCCGCCATCCAGCAGACTGCATCCCCTCTGAACAGGGGCTCAGCGATTCCCTCTGTACTTCCACTCATGGATCACGTCCTGCTCAAATGCCAGCTGAACCCAAGGAGGAGAGGATAATCTCCCACTGACTTCTAAGCACCAGTATTCTCAGGGGCAAGCCAGGACCCCAGCCTTCTGTGAAAGCACCACAGCTCACAAACCGCTCTTGCTTAGTCAATCTCTTTCCATAGAGGGATCAAAATGAAAAGTATTTCTGAAGTAGGAAAAAAAAAAAATTTTTTTTGAAAAGTAGTTTTCTGGACTGTGTGTAAAATGCCAACTACAAACAGAAATGAATTTAGTTACTCAAAAAGATAAAGCCCAAGACTAGAGGGTTTTGCAACAGCAACGCACAAAGCAGACGGCTCCTCCCCTCATCCCCTCTGGATAAATCAGAAGATGAATTTGACAGAAAAATCAAGTCACCCAAACCAACTATCACCTGCATGCCCAAACTTCACAAACGGGATACTGCAGCATCTTTAAACGTGTCCTGCAGCCACAACTGCAAGCACTGCTTCTAAAGAACTGGAAAGCTCTAACTGCGCTTTGTAGTTGCACAGATGTCAAACACACACTGTACTCATGAAGTGGGAAGAGGCCACCACTTGAGGATGCAAGGTCTGAAGGCAGTTTTTGAGCAAACAAACTTGTATCTGGTCAACTGTCAGAAAAAAAAATCACGTCAGCAATGAAACAAACACCAGGACACTAACCATGTCATCAAATTGCCCGAAAAATACAGATAGTAACTCTTTATAAAGCTACACACACTGCTTTTCCTATGAGCTACACAGATCAGATCACAGGTTGCCATACTATCACAAAGTCATCATCTCACAGCTGGCAACCCAGCTAGCAGCTGAAAAGCAACAACAAAAAAACCTTTCTGGATCCTTAGTTTGGCAGAAATGATCGATAGCATTCAGCCTCTAAGCTCAAGGAGTGGAAAACCCAGCCAAGGTGCAAGGAGCTTTCCATGAACTGATATGAAAAACATCCCTGCACTGATTTCCTCCTAATCTATTAGCAAAATGTTAAGAGGAAGAAACAATAGCAAAAAATACCACCACAAAACCAGAGGCTTCAGGTGAGATACATGCATTTTAGATAGTATTTCAGAAGAGTGGAATTCTCCCACCATTTAATAGACAGAGCAACTCTAAGATAATCTGGTGCACAGCCTGACTGATCCCCTGCATTTCTACTGCCCGTAAGACACTCCAGCTTGTCTCAGACTTCAATCTCAGTCAAGGGAAAATATTTTGAGATAAAATCAGGTCTGGAACAGGGCAAGCCAACTGTTGCACTGGCAGAAACACCAAGTCACGGGACTCCTGGTAGGATACCCAGGTCGAGTGCTCTAAAAACAAATATGCAATGGAGAAATGAGAAAGCGTATCCATCCCTGTGCTGTTAAGGGCGTCCCCTTACTGTTACACAACACGCCCAGTGACCAACAGGCTCTTCCAACACAATGCAGTAGCGTGGTGTGCCCTATGCAACGTGGGCCCAGAAATCAGATCAAAAAGGCCAGAAGAAAGTTTTTATGTTCTTGCAGATTTGAAGCTGCTGACTTTACAAGCAGTGCAAGCAAGAATGACTGTTTATTATCAGGAACGCTTAAAAGAAGACAAGTAACCGGATTTCAAAACGAGGCTATTGATTATCATGCAATTATCAATTACTTCCTCATGCTGTCTTAAACCAGCAGACCATTTAAATGTCTCAGAAGCTGCAGAAAAAGCACAAGAAATGTAATATTTCTGCAAAGAAAAAGTAAAAATCCAAACCAAACACGCAAAAATATTACCTTCTAAACTGCAAGGCAACCAACTTTTTCAAGACCTCTGTCCCTCTGAAATACTCAAAGCTCTTCCCCAAAAATCCAGCCCAGGTAGAAGACACCTCAAACCCCTCAGTATCTATATCACCACAGAATGCGTCATCCTTGATACATCTTTGATACAAAGTTGTCTTATAGACCAGATTCATTAAAAATTCTCAGCTGATTGCCTCTCAGCCAGATGTTCCAGCATTTACTGATCTCTTCTGTTTTCACAGCTCACTGAACAGCCTACCGTCTGGATTAAATCAGACCAGCAGTACTGAGTCACTTTAAACAGCCTAAAAACGTGTAGAGAAATAAAATACCTTACTGCACGCAGAATACAAGTTAGTCCCCACTTCTAATCCTTATTTGGCAACCTGCTTGGAAATGCTCTCCCATTTCACATCTGGCTGCACGCTCCTTCACAACGCGCTCCATCAGTGTCGTTCGTCAGAGCTCTGTGCACGCTGTCCCCATCCAGCAGCAGTTGTTCCTCCCTGCCGCCACCGTGCCGGATCGACTTCCTGGGAGGTGTCCTCCTTAAAGAGACTTAAGCTACAACTCTCCTGTGGTTGAGTCTCCCTGAGATCTGTTACAGCCTATCTGAGCCCCATGCTGCTAGAAGCATTATAAACCATCCTGTTCCAATTAAAGAAGAACAGTGGTCCAATACAAAGATGCAATAGCTCTCCACTTGGCAGGCAAGAAATTCTTTGGCTTGACTAGTGTTACAGCTTCTATTTCCATCAACTCCTTCCCTTAAGGAAGGCAACAGCAAATCTCAAGCACATCAGGATTTAAGGGAGCACAGAGAAAAACCTTTTGCATTTCTAGTAGCCGAACACATGCATTCCTACACACAGGGACCCAATGGCAAGAGTTTTTCTAAGTCTGAGGATACATTTTCACTTCAAGGTAGCACTGAATTTAGCCTGCTGACTCCAAAAACTGCTAACAGAACCTGACTTACACCTTGCCTATTCTGTTGAGTTTTACACAGCAAAACAAAGATTAAATACCACCCTTCTGCCCACACAGATGCTGCTTCCGCTGCAAAAAGAGACACATTGCTACAGTGAGATTGATGTTCTGCCTGCCCATGTGGGACAGAGCTCAGTGCCTCTCTCTCTGGGATATACCAGCAACTCAAAGTCAGATCAATCTCAAGAGATATTAATAAATATCACACATTTCACCTCTACTATTCCTCACCACCAAGAATGCCAGCTCAATATAAAAACAAATCGATTTTCAGATTTTTCTCCAATCATCTTTGACCTGTACGGAAGGCAGGAACAGAAGGTCACTTCCCTGGCCGGGATTATCTTCTCTTCCTGTGCTCAACAGGAATTGTTCATGTCCAAATACTCATATAGAGACAGGTACTATGAGACTACCATACCTGGACACTTTCAAAAACTTCAGCTAAAGGATTAATACTAAGCAGAGTTTCTGCTTGCATAGCAACATAAGAACAATCTCTCTCCGCACCGATACGGAGGATTGTCACAGTGACAGCCTGTGTGGGACAACAGTTTTTAAATAACTTCAGGTCCATGATCCGGATTCTCCGTGCATTCCTGTTGGGAGAGGCAACTACAGAACGAAGCAGCCTGCATCAGAGTACACAACGTTCAGTGGTCAGTTTACAACAGGTTTAGCTCACAAACTTTAAGCTACTCCAGCATGAAATCTGCTGCTTCATCTTTTTGGATGAAACTTTCAGCATCTTAATTCCAGGATCCAACATCACAAATTTTGACAAACCATTGATAACTGAATGAAAGTTTAGGCTGCTAACACTACATACCAGGATAAAAACCTTTTACAGGCAACACCTCCATGCTTTGATGGTTTAAATTTAACACCACCATACAAACCCTCCTTCCAGACTGTTATTCAGCCATCACTTCTTATTGTACAGTACGAACACTACACAAGGAAGACTATGAATTCCTGGTGCTCTCTGTAAAAATCTACTCACACCTTCTATTAGAGTCCATCAATGTAAAACCTCTTGTATTCTCTCTGAAGTTAAAACCCTCAGAGCAGCCTGGGTCACTGATTAAAAAAAAAAAATAAAAAATAAAAAAAAACAGCAGCAAAAGGAATACATCAGTTTCTATTGGAAAGGAAAAGTCAAGAGAAAAAAGATACTCTGGGCGAAAAATAATTCCAGCAGCTGCTACCTGAGGCAACTGCACAAATCACGGAGAAGTGAATTAGGAGGCATGTTCAGTTAAAGGGGAGAAAGGGTGCAAAAGCCAGTAGGTATTTTTGAGCCATATACTCTGACTTCTCCCCCTCAGTAAAAGTGGTGTTTTTTCCCCACCCATCCCTGATATGGGAGGGCTTCCCCTGCTCCATCCACCATTCTCCTTAACTCCCTCCTGAGGAGGGCTGGTGCTGTGCTGCAGCACACCTCTGCTCCCCGGCCAAGAGGGGCCCTGCCCCTCCTCTCACCCTCTGGGCACACCATACAGGGGCACCCCTGAGCCTCACTGCCTCCAGTCAAACTGCTGCTTGCCGAGGACTGCTGGAAAGCTATTTCTTAAAGATGCTAAAAGTACTATTTATGGCAAAAACAAACAAATAAAAGAAATCACATGCCTGACGGATCTGCGAGCAGATCTCAACGCATCTGGTAAGGGCTCACGGTTAACCCAGAAACAATCAGCTCCCTTCCTCCTGCAGCACGGGCCGAGCAGTGCCCACGATGCGCAGACACCTGTGGCTCCGGACAGGGCCGGGAAACGGGTGGCAGGCGCCTGCTCTAAGCAGTGCCCGTTCTGGAGCTGCGCCCAGCACTGCAACCGGGGGAGCCCCACTGACCTGGGGGGAGCACCCCCCATCGGTACGAGCGGTGCCCCTCGGTGCGCTGCCCCTTCCCAGGCCTTAACCGACGGGCGAAGCGGCGCTGGGGATAACGACCCCCGGATGAGCGCCCCGGAACGATGCGGTCCCGCAGCGCGGAAGCGGCGACGTTCCGCACGGGGGAGCGGGGACAGCGCCCGTCCCGTCCCAGCAGCGCCCGCAGCTCTGGAGAGCTCATGGGCCCCGTCCCGGGGAGGGAAGCAGCGCTCCGCAACCGTGGCCTGGGGCCACCCTCCTCCTGCGGCCTGCGGCGGGCTGAGCTCGTGGAGAGGGAGCACAGCACACACACACACACAAAAACAACAGCGGCGCGGGCGGCCGCGGGGCGCTCCCGGGCTATAAATAGCGGTTACTGAGCGCGGGGCCCCCCGCGCCGCTCTGTGAGGGGGCCGCGGCCTGCAGGCCCCGCGCGGAGCTCCCNGGGCTCCGCCGGAGGGGGGCGGGTCCCTGGGAGCCGCCGGCCAATGGGAGCCGCGGGCATTTTTCGAACGCGGGGCGCTCTCCCCCTCCCCCTCCCGCCTCCACGTCGCGCAGGAGGGAGAGGGCGGTGTGCGCGTGCGCAGCCCCCTCCCGCCCGGCGGTCGTGCAAACGCGGCGCGGGGCGGGGACTGCTCGGGGCCACGCCCCTCCCTCCTCCTCTCAGCGGGTGCCGTGCGCGGCCGGTAACGGCTCCTGGGGG
>WBMW01000269.1:78442-97032 GCA_013396635.1 Penelope pileata
TTTTGCATTACAGATATTTGTTCTTCCTTCTTCATGGCTGCTTAGAGAAGCAGCCAAGAGAAGAGCCCACCTCTGGCCAAGCATTAACCCCAGATATACATACAGACAGGGAGAAGAACTCCTGGAGAGCAGCCCTGCAGAGGAGGACCTGGGGGTCCTGGTGGATGCAGCTCAAAAGGCCAACGGTATCCTGGGCTGCATCAGAGGAGGGGTGGGCAGCAGGGAGAGGGAGGTGACCGACCCTATCTACTCCGCCCTCGTGAGGCCCCATATGCAGTACCGTGTCCAAGTCTGGGGCCCCCAGTANAGCCTGATCCAGTACCAGATCTGGAGGTTGGCAGCCCTGCCTGTGGCAGGGGGGTTGGAACTTGATGATCCTTGGGGTCCCTTCCAACCCAGGCCATTCTACGATTCTGCAATCATAGAATTAGGGGAACTGCGTTTCTCTAAAAGCTGCAATCATAGAATCATAGAATCACTAGGTTGGAAAGGTCCTACAAGATCATCTAGTCCAACAGTCCTCCTACCACCAATATTTCCCACTAAACTACTAAACCATATCCTGTAGCACCTCATCCAGACACTTCTTCAACACTGCCAGGGATGGTGACTCCCCCACCTCCCTGGGCAGGCCGTGCCAGTGCCTGACCACTATCTGGGAGAAGTTTTTGCTTGTATCTAACCTGAACCTCCCCTGGTGCAACTTGTGGCAGAAACCACTGTACGCTGCTTGCTCTCATCTGCTATGTACAGAGGTAAAATTTTGTTTTCATCATCAGGAAAAGTACAATCCCATTCCAGACTCTGTGGCCAGACTTCAGCAGAAACTTTTCCTTAGGCTGTTGGGGTTCACATCCCCAGTACAGAGACGACACTTACTAGGAGGCTGATCAAGTTTTACTATTGATGCTTGTAGTGCATAAAGTGCTTGTAGTTCCTTCTCTGTGTCTGAGTCCAGGTACTTGAGTAAGATCGGCACTCTCTGTTTGATAACAGCAGTGTCCACCCGGAAGCTGGAAGAGTCCGCTGAAGGGAAGAGAAGAACACAGACTCAGCTGTGGTAGGTGGCAGCAGAGGTCAATCTTAAATTCTCTTTATTCAAACAGAAACCAGAGATACAGGTCAGCGAGGAGAGAAGAGAGGATGAGCAACAATAGGAAGTACTTCTGATCAATGGCTTTTTCTGGAAGTCCTGACTTTTACTGTTCTGCCAACGCAAGCAGTGTGTCTGCAGTGACCTGGCCCTAACCACCCTGCTGACATGCAGAGGAATTGCAACTTCACTTTGCAGCACAAATTTCTCTTTCCACGGACAACTGGATGTCCAAAGCATGTCCAATGGCCAGAGCTAAAATTTCTGCTATACAGAACATTTTTAGATAACTTTCTTTTTCCTAAAAATATTAAGGCACAAACAGAATCATCAGTTGCACATGACTTAAGAGATCAGGAATATATAAAAATACGTTAGAAGTCTGTTAGTAATACAGATAGATTAGCAGCTTTTTAAGTAGATAGACAACACTATCAAGTGATTTTTTGAAAACAAAAGATTAATCCCTCAATCAGAGGCAAGGTCAAAAAGTAATGTAGAACAAGATGTTTCTGATACACCCCCAGCAGAGAATCCTCCATTTGCCACGAAATCCTGTGTCATTTCACCACTAACACTAGGTGGCATCAGAAAGGTTCTGGTCTCCAAGAAAGGAGCTGGGCTGTCCCTCTCCCCTCAGCCTTGCAGTGATACGGTGAAGTTCAGACCATTCTCTCCACTGAGCCATGACTTACAGTGATGAGCAGAAGTGGGTGCTTTACAAGCACAGTTTTTTGCCTTGCCAGATGCCAAAAGTAAAAATAAAGAAAACAACGTGAACTGACCAGAAGGTTTTGCCTGCAGTGCTTTAATCTAGCACCCCTGAGAGTCTGAGGCTCATGTCTGGCTTGGGAATCCACCTCCTCCACTTCCAACCACACATTCCAACTGCTGTACATTCAAATAATCCACATAAACTGTCTTTCTAAAAACACAACACACTTTGGACATAAAGCTATTAAAGAGACAGAGATACAAGCTGGCTTCTGTTCTGCAACCCATGTTTCCAACTCGCACGTGGCAATCTGCCACGTGGGGTGCCCACACAGGCTTGCTGACACAGGAGTATAAACGCTAATTACCTTAATAACATCAAGCGCATTGCCACCTTCACTAGAGAAATCAATTAACAACCTGGCATTACCCAGTCACCTGAAACGTCTGCTTGTGCAAGGTCACTGGGACATGCCAGGGCCCTGAGAAAACCACAGCCAGTGACGTGCCTGGCTGCTGCTCTGTTGCAGAACAGACATCCTGCTCCTTAGCACTAGAATTCAGTACGGTTCAAAAATCTTGTACAATAAAAAGCAGCTTCAGAGGGGAGAAAAAAATCATATAAACTTGGTAAGTATAAAATTATTTGCATGGTTGGTTTGTATGGTGTTTACATGGCAAGTTACTCACCTATAATAGCTGCTTTACAAACTGCTGTCATTAAAGCTCTAAGGAATGTAGGTGAACTCATCTGGCTTTCATCTAGATTAGCCTGAAATCAAGAGTAAATGGACCAGTTAAAAACATGCTTGTGCATAAGAGCAACCGTTTCCAAACTCCATTGCTGACTTTTGCAGGAAGTTCAGCAGAAGCTGCTGCAGTAGGAATCCAGTTCACCTCTGTGCACAACTTCAGCCTTCCCATTCACTTCTTCTTGGAAACAGCTCAGGTATGTCAACATGCAACAATAGATCTCTTGTGATCAATACACCATTTAATTACTTGTCATTTGTCTTGAAAAAAAGTAACAACACTTGGCTTTTATAGTACCCTTATAAATTCGCTAAGTTTCAGGCTTTTTAACAAATTTTACAGAATGTTCTGTGGATGTAGATTTGTTTGCTCTGTAGAATAAATTCACAGAATGGCTCTATAACTTGTCCAGGACTACAAAGAGAGCCTGAGCCTGTGGGTGTCCCCAGATTTTCAGTGCTTCTTTCATTCCACTCTCTACTTCTCTAACAGCCACAGAAAATGACATTCCGAACATATTCCTCCACCAAGAGAAATAACTGGAATGAAGCTGACCAAGACTTAGCTGTAAGCAGAGATCTAAATCGATCAGGCTGAGTATCATTTCAGGAACAAGATTCAAAAGCTGGCTTAAAGGAAGCAGCCAGAGATAGAGGGCAGTGCCCGGTCCAGTCAGAAACATACAGGTGGGATCTGCAAATGCCTCTGATGGTTTCCCACCTTGGCGGAACTAACACAGCAATAAGGAAGGCACTCTGTGCCAATTACTGTATCTTATAAGCCGTCTCCTGGCAGTTTTCCCCCAAGACACCTTGGGCCAAGCACTACAGAAATGCATGAGAACCTGAGAGGCTGCAGAGATCCTCCTTTAGATGAGAAAATATTTACAAAAGTAGTTAATGAACTGTGTGCCTGGAGGGTGAAAACAGTCTTTGTACCTCTACCCAGTCAAAGATTTGTTCATCATTCGCCTTGTCCTCAACAATGAGTTTCTCCAGCTGCTTGTTCAGCTCTTCTGCAGAAAGCTCTTTCTCTGAAAGTGCTTCTGAGGAACTGGAACAGTCGGACTCCGTGAACTCCAACTTCTGCAACATGAGAAGTGATGATGAGAATTAGTTAAATAAACTTTTCTATGCTGAGTTGTGCCAAATTGAGGCAGCAAGCTACATTTTATTGTGTTCTGCATCTTCCAAATGCTAAGTTGTTATTACAATGATGTATATACTTTCTTCTGTTCCAAATGCTATAAAGCATTTTACAAAAGTGGAAATTTCTTTATCCAGCAAAAACAACCAGGCAACCCAGATCTACTCCAGCCCTGCACAATAGGACTGTGCTCAAAACAAAGTGCATGTTGCTCAACTGAAACTACAGGGAGCTGGAATGCAATTACCAGAGTCAGCATTTGCTCAAAAAAATTGCAGCTAACGCCTCAGTTCTTGCAAAATGCAACAGAGGATCTGCAGAGCCCTCACTGACTGCCAGGCCCCAGTAATTCATTTCATTTCCTGCAGCGCAGTGCTTCCTAAGTGCTAAAAGAGGGCCAGGGGATCACATGGGGTTTCAAAGGAACACCTCCAGGTCCTTCCTCAGCAGCACAACAACCAAGCTGCAAGGGGCCCTCTGTGAAAGCTTCACAATGCAAGGTGGGACCAGCGAACAACTGCTATCATTTGTTCTGAGCCCTCTGCTGACAGTCTGTCCTGCATGCTGCAAGACTCATTCTTGAGTTTGTTCCTCTCTTTTGGAGAAATATATCTACTAGATGCAGCCAGCTGATGGGAGATGCATGTCTGGGACCCTGGAGAAGCCAGTCCCGCTGGCATTCTGAAAAGAGGTGCTGAAATCACCCAACCTCACTTCAGTGATAGAGAGGCTCCATCCCACGTCCCATAGCAACTACACACGGAATGGAAGAGGATTAACAAATGGGATAGAGAGTAAAAAGTCAGTGTGACAAAGTCACTAAGCAGATGCTTGTTCTTAACTCACTTGTTCCATGAGAAAGGTTTGTACATCCTCCCCTTCAGGTAAGTAGTCCTTCCAACTGAGGCCAGTCTCCCTCCATAAGGCTCCCACTTTCTTATGGCTCTAAAACACAAACGGTTTGGTCATCTGAAAGACTTGAGAGACAACCACGGGAGCTTACACAAGCGGAAGTGTTGCAGCTGTGTCAGTAGAAATAAAGAACTGCTCAGCTACAAACAAGATGCCTAGCAATAAAGTGAAAATGTCCGGAAATCCCGTGCAAGAGAAATCATAGACACAATCCTGCCACAGGTATATGTAACTTGTAAAGTGGTCAAATGCCATGGTGATGTGTCATAAACAAGGCATAATGTGACACATGGGGTTTGCAACAGCTTCAGCAGGGATGACCTATGAGAAAGGACGTGTCTGAATAAGGCACAGTTTCCCATGGCCATGACAGAGCTGGCAGATGACTTCAATTCTTCTGACTCTGCCACAACTTCCTTCATAATTCATTCTGCTCTGCCTTGACATTAAGGCACTGGCAAATTAGCTATTTTTAGAAAATAATTATTTACTGTTCACAGTTTTCTGTTCACAGATTAAACCTCCAATTTGTGTACCTAGTACCAAGCTCACTGTTCAATTTTGAGAATTTGTTGCAAACCTTCAGGAGAAAGTCCTTTGTTGCATACACAGTGCAACTTATGTTGTGCTGACCTCCTGGTCTCCTGCCCCACACAGCATACACACAGTTCTGACAAGAACACAACCAGCACTTTTCACTCAAATGCTTTGCAAAAAATTTAACTTGTAGTACCTGTAGAAAGAAGATTACTGCACAGCTCAAGTTAAACACTGGTAAAAGCAGCTTGACTTTCCATTTACAAAGCAGATTGCAATCTTAAATTTACAATACAGACTATTAAATGCTAATTGTGCATAGTTCCTGCTACAATTCATCAGCATCTGAATTAGATGACTGCCACTGCATTGAAACACCTGATCTGAAACACCCAAGTCCAAATATTGGCCTGGACAGGAGAATGATAAAGCTGTGACAGAAACAGAAGCCCAAGCTTGTCATTCAGACCCAGAGCACAGCAGCTTTTCTCTCACAGAGCAGAGGAGGTAAAAAAAAAAAAAAACAACACAAAAAAACAAACCTAACTGAACAAAAAATCCCATGACTGTCCAAATAAGCATAAGACTAAAACAAATAAATAAAAGTCACTATTTGCACTGCTAGCCTGAATTGCTGTAGGCACAATCACCCTTGTTTGGATGCATGCTTGAAAAAACAAAAAGGCAAGTGAAGGATTTTACAGCGTTTAAAATAGACACTATCCAAAGTGCAGTATTCAGCTGGATTAAAAAAAGAAAAATAAAGACAAAAATGGAGACAGAGTTATAGGGAAACCACCAAACGGTTTGGACACACAACTGTGAAATGTGTAAGAGAGCTCTAGAAGTTACAGGGTGAAAAGGTGGCACTACCCCTAGTGATGGGTGAGTCTTAAAGTTGGCAGGTTTAGTTTGGATAAGCACCCAGAAGTCTGAGAGGGCCTCTGGAGCTTATCCGAACTCTCAGAACCTCTCCGGTCTGCAAGAACAGCTCTCTCGCAAGATTTCCGGCACTTGCTGCTTCTGGTCAGCCCAGAAATACCTTGAGAATGTCCCTCTTGCAGTATTTCAGCACTCTAGCTTCTGGAAGAAGCCAGGTGCAGAGGTACCTGCAAAAGGGAAAAGTGATGAGAAAAAAGAAGTTAACTTGACTGTTTGGAACCTCCCAAGGTTTGGTTTGAAACTGGGGATGAAGAAGCAGGCTTCCTAGGTTATCTGGACTGGCTGACCTGTCCCTAAATATCTTCAAGTAGGGAATGTGAGCATGTAGGCTTCATGCATAAACGTACTTGCTGCATCCAGCTCATACTTAGGAATGATACACCCGGGTACTTACCATTTGTTTGCATAGAAGGTGCAAGATTTCAGCAAGCAAGACCCCGGCTCTTCCCACAGGAAGCAAAGGTTTGCTAAATTCTCTAGAATAAAAGAAAACCAGATATGTTTGCTTATAATCTGAATTTTTTTTCTGCAGACAGTTAAATACTCATAAAACAGTGCTCTGAGTCTGGAATGCAAGGCAAGGGTTGTGGTCAAACCAAGGCAGGAAAAGAGCTTTAACTCCTGCCAGGGATAAAGGATCTGACCTAGCTAGCACTGCTAGCACAGACTTCAGTTACGCAGGTGCACTGGCCACCACAGGGCTAATTACAAACACTGTTTGCACTTTTGCTAGAGGTCAAACGTGCTCAATTGTTGTGGGATGCTGCATTTGGGTAGCAGGACCCTATGGGTTAAGAGTTTTCTGGGGAAAAAACAATTGTTATTTTCTCAATACACTACTTACAGGAGAAGGGAATCATTCAGCTGACTTCTAGTTAATCCCCAAATGTATAATGACATGTACAAAACACAGCAGCTTTGGTCCTGGAGGCAGTTCCCAGCCTTGACAGCAAGCCCTGTGCCTGTGTTTAAGGCAATGCCCCAACAGCTGCTCTTACACTCCAAGGCATAAAGGCACCTGCACAACACCTTGCTCTCTCCAAACGGAATTCTCAGAACTTCAGTGTGCTTTTGAACGACACTGACTGTACAACATCAGGTGATCTATTATTTCAGCTGAAGAAAACAGAACTGAAATACATTTAGGGATAAAACTTCCGCCCTGGAATGACAACTGAAGAGCAGCAAGCTCCCCTCCCAGCTTTCACTTTGGTGCATATCAGAAGTCCCAAAAGATATGCAGCAGTAATATGAGAAGGTGAGCCTTGAATCGTCCTTTAGCTACCGATAGGAACCACGCTGTGAAAATACTGTGGCATAGCTAGACAGACAGCTGGGGCTTGGCCCCCACTGAAAAAGAACAGCATTGCTTACTGTGTAAGTTCTCTCATAGAGATTCCTCCTTCTTTTAACAGGGGGGTCACCAGCTCAGCAAGGTACAGCCATATATGGGGTATGTCTATGGCCATATCATCTGCCGCATCCAAGATACCTGAAAACCTTTAGTAAAAAGAAAAATGTCAAGCATTAAATACAACTCAAATTGAGACTTCTCCTACAAAGTGCATCTGCACCATTAAAAATCCTTTGTGAAAAACAAAACAAACCACAAAGATAACAAAGAATACCACTGGCATCTTATGCTTGCAAATGCTTCAGAACTGCCAGGAGCTGAGTTCTGTAGGCAGTAATATGGAGAGGACGTGGGCAAGGCATCGCCTTCTGTAAAAGCAGCAGCGGGAGATGGTGCATCCAAGGAAAGCCTCACGAACAGCAACTCTTACATATCAGGAACAAGCTGTTTGCTAACTAGTACGACTTTTATAGACAAAAACTCCTTTTACATTTATGCGATCTAATAAATGGAGCCTTATTAAAAAATCCAGACATTCACAGAAGGGGGATTAATAACAGCAGAAGTCCTAATGTAAAGTTATCAGAAAAATGCTGATAAGTAAAGTGACACAAGAAAAAGTTGGATGCACCAGAGCATGTTGGCGTCTTCCTCCCCAAGCTGCTTGCTTACATCAGTCAGAGAAGGGGCATTCAGAGCAGAAAATGCAGCAGGCTGAGCTACAGACCTGCTCCCCAGTTTTGGATACAGTTTCCAGAATTGCTCAAAACTCTTCTTTCTGATAAAAGCCCTGTAGGTGGCTTCACTTCCTGTGCCTCGTACAGGATGATGACTTTGCTGGTTTTCCTGTTTTGATTGTGGTTCATTTCTCCCTTAAAAGCTTGAAAGTTCTGGGGTCCAGCTTCTAAGTAGGAACTGCCTCCTCTGCTTTGTTCTTTATGCCCTCTGGTTTGTCTGAGCACTTCGGCCAGAACCTGGGTTGCTGCTGCTCCAGACCTGTGCTGTGACCACTGCCCACCCCCTAACCCCTAAGTACACAGTAACTGTCCTGCATGAAGAAGTGCAGTGGTTTTCAGTGTTGTTCTCATGTGCCCACTGCAAACCACAAATGACACTTGTCCTTTCATCATCTTCAGGAGCTGTTGTGCTTTGTTTATGCCACACTCAAACCACACATTCCACTATTTCAACATGATCCTAAGTGATTTGGCATCACAACTGCTTATGTGGGCCCGATGAAGCACAGGAGGGGCTCTCATCACAACCCATTAGGCAATGCATCACTTTACACAAGGTGTTCCAACCATCAGCAATTGCATGGACATGGACAAGTGCACTCCCTGTGCAGGTATTTCTTACTGCTGTTCCACACAGTTTAGAATTTAGGCTGCCTCAGCTCTGCCCATGAACGATGCCATTTCACCACGATGAAGTTCACTGCCAGACACGGGTGCAGGGAGATCACTGCTGGAGCCATGAGCAGTGCCACGATGAGACACGATGCAAATAAAGGCAGCAAGGCAGGGCTCAATACACAGAAACCCAGCACCTGAAAGCATTATTTCATCTACCTGCTCTCCAGCTGCTTTTCATGGTTATCCACTTTAATCACCCTGTTCTGGCCAGGGTGGCATGCACCCCCAGGAACAGGGATCCTTGTACAACCGAACAACGTCCAAATCCAGGCTAGGAACACCAAAGCCAGAGGCAGTTACCATACGTGGGCTGAACCGAGTTATCTGAGCGAGGCCTGTCCCGTGCAGTACCACTCTGGCGTGTGCTCTCCTCAGACCCTTGAGGATGTACCTACGCCTCAAGCTGAGCTGGCACTGTATGGGTGAAGCCTGCCCTGCTCGCGGGACAGTGGCTGCATAGTGCTTTGGACTGCAGAGCTTCCAGGCACCAATGCCACACAAGACTTTTACCTTCTTCTTCCTCCCCCTTTGATCATATTCAGTGATTTCCCAGAAGGCAAACACTGACAAATACATTGTGAAACAGAAATCTAAACGCACACATTTAAATATACATCTACATTTTTGCTGAGAAACAAAAATATTTACATTTGTTAAAGCATTTGAAATAGTTAAAAATACACTAAAATATTTATATCAGTTGCAAGTATACCCAGGTGGAAATGCTCCTTCAAAGGGGATGCACGGTGGGGCAGGATGCCAACACAAGGTGAGGAATCATTCCTCTCCAGCACAAACAGTGCTCATCTGCAATGAATACTCAAGCAAAGTGTCTGTTTCTGCGTGCAGAATACAAACCCGCTGAAGAAATCCTGCTTGTTCAGCTTTCCTGACTGTACCAGCTGGTGCAACAACTGGCCCATGTGATCCCTGGTGATCTGACTCCTCTCGAGCGTCGCCTCCACTCCCACGCGCACGAAGACAGGCAGCAGGCTCTGGGCACCCAGCTCCTCCACGCACTGCATCGCCTCCTGTTGCAAATGACACACGACATTGTTCGTCTGAACTGCAAACATCAAAAACCCCAAAACAAAGCGAAATCGAAAGCGGTGCAGAAGGATGCTTCCTGGTAGCCCAGGGAGCCCTGCCTGGCAGCCGGCACGTGGGACAGGGACTTCGCTGATGGCAGACTGGGACACTGCTGGCTTTCATCTTTATTTTGGAAATGAGTGTTTAGTAAAGTTGCAAAGCGGTGGTGATAATGGGGCTGAGGAACCTCATCACAAATCTCCATTGAACGTCAATCGGGAATCAAAACGAGATCAAAAGTGAACTGTGCAAGCAACGGAATTTTTAAAATACACCATCATGCTCCAGGGCACAGCTCAGCTGCTGGGGGTAAGGGTAGAAATTGTCTCCTGGATGTCACCAAAATGCCCTTTGTTTCATCAAACACCAAATCAAGTCAAGAAGAGGGCATTAGGTCAGATCCATCACTGACCTGACACGGTGGAACAGAAGCGTCTGTCACCACACTGCACCATAGAAAGAAGAAGAACATGTGGGTAACGTTTGGAGGAAAATTTCCTCTTTACAAAGCTTCTACTTTCTGTCATGTATATTTTGTAACCTAAGCAAATAAAACACTCCTAAACATCGACTGTCAGAGAAACACTGTGCTGCACTTCAAGAAATCTCCACCGTTACCAGCAAAGATCTCCCGCTGCCCTTCTGGGCTCAGCTCGGTGGTACCGACACACTTCCAAGGGAAACACATCTGCTCTCTCTCAGGTTATGTCTTCTGTCACCACCCCCGGCAGCCCCAGATGCGTCTCTGGGGGCTGCAGACAGCAGCTTTCTGCAGCTCAGAGCTCGCGTGCCCGGGTCAGAGCTCTCCCAGGGACACGCTGATGGGGCCCTGCATCCCAGGACAGATGTGAACGTGCCGCCCGGCCCAGCAGGCACCAACACAGTGCAACGCTTCCCAGCCACGGGCAGGTGAAATAGTGAGGTGTGAGCTCATGGGAAACAGCACTGCTCCTCTGCTACACGCTGCATCAGCACAAGAACTCACACCTGCTTCTTACTGCACATTACAGCTGATTTGTCAGAAACTTCGTCACATATCGCATTTGAAGGGCATTGAGAATTCAAAGTCAGCAAGTAACCCCTTAGTGCAAACGAGCTGCATCAGTCTGATGTACTTCTTAGGCAGATGTGCACTCGTCTGATGCATTTCAACTGTTATTTCCATACAGCCATAAAAAGAAGTCATTGTATTTGCAAAACAGAAAATGAAGCATATCCCTTAGCCCCAGACACGCAGGGGTCAGGCTCTGCAGTCCGCCTCGAACAGGAAAACGCCACTGTTACCCCACCAGCTGCCCACTGCCCCTCCTGCTGAGATCTGCCACGCCAGCAGTATGGGGACATCGCAAACTGGAGCACCCTCCCTCCAAAGCAGGATTTTCTCCTGGTGTTATGGTTTGACTTAGCAGATAGCTCAGTTCCACACAGTTAGTCACTCACCCTCCCCCTTCCCCAAATGGGACGGGGGAGAGAAGTAGAGAGATATGCAGTAAAATGTGTGGGGTGAGATAAATGCTATTTACTAAAATAGTAAAGAGAACAAAAGAAATAACAGTACATATATATATATATACAAAGAGGATACGCAGAGCAAGGGCTCACAGCCACTGGTGCCCCTTCCTCCCGGCTAGCCCCTTCCGTAACGAAGAGAGCCCGGAAACCCAACGAACCAATCCCATGATGTTATATGGTATGGAATAGCTCCTTGGTCAATTTGGGTCAGCTGCCCTGGTCCTGTCCCCTCCCAGTTCCCAGCTCCTTATGCCCCCCTTAACTATCTCACTGGCAGAGGAATGCGGAAGTGAGTTCTGTCCTCAGCTCCGCTCAACACTGCCAGGATGTTATCAGTATCTCGGAGGTACAAGATAAATTCATACTAGACACTACGAGAAGCGTAACTTCTGTTAGAAACTAAGACACCTGGTAAGAATTCCTGATGAGAATTTCTCCTGATAACTAGAGGTGAACCCAAACAAACCATCACAGGGATATTCCCCTTTCTGATTTTAATTGGAAGCACTATGAAATGCAGATAGCAATTCTACTTTAAGGGTTCCAAGCTAGGAATTCCCTAGTGCTGTCATTTCAAACTTTGCACGATTTTGATTTTATTTGAGCGAAAGACCAAAACCATCAGCTCTGCAGCGAACATAACACTTCTTGCAAACTTGCTGGACAGGCCAAAAATCCATTCACAAGGGAAACAAGATTGCAACCTTTAACTAGGAAGTGATGACAGCTGCTCAGTAATTTTCAATGTTTATTAAAAACACTCTGGAGTAGTTTGTTCAATATTTAGTATTGCTTTATCTGCCTCCAGATCAGAACAGCACATGCTTTGATAACTAAGTGGAAAACTCAGTTTATTTTCCCACTAGCTTTCCTGCTTCCAAAATTGCTGTTATTATGGAGCTGCTCAGTGACTCATGACAGATACATATACATCTTGCCACTTACAGGGGCAGACAGGCCCACATTTCCTACTGCCAGCAAGGCGAAAAACATGGCCACTCCACTTTGAACAGTCCCCACCGCTTCTGTTACCTCTGTGGGAACTGGGTACCACTGTTTCTGGAGAGAAAATATCCTCTAGTCCCACAGCTGCAGACCTTCCTGCTGAGCAAGGATCTCCTTTTGCTTACCTTATAATCATTAATATGCAAGAACTCCTCAATGATAGATTTGCATTTTCTCTCAATTTCCTCTTCTGATAGCGAAGGCTTCTCCTGCACTGGAGCTGGGGGAGCCTCTGGCTTGGCTGGTGGAAGCAGAAAAAAGCATTTGGAAAAGGAAAGTCAGAACTGTTTCCAAAGACGACATTTTGAAAGCAGCAGTCAGCAGAGCCCATCCTGCTGGGGGCTGTCAACAGGGCAGAGCCAAAAGGAAATCGGTGTGGTGAGTCCCAGACCCACATCTCCTGTGAGGCCCCATGTGGAATGCTGCGTCCAGGTCTGGAGCTGGATGTGGAAAGATGTGGAGCTGTTGGAGAGGGTCCAGAGGAGGCCACAAAGATGCTCAGAGGGCTGGAGCACCTCTTCTGTGAGGACGGGCTGAGGGAGCTGGGCTTGCTCAGCCTGGAGGAGAGAAGGCTGTGGGGAGACCTCACTGCAGCCTCCCAGTATTTAAAGGGAGATTATAAACAGGAGGGGAACCAACTTTTTCAAGGGTAGATAGTGATAGGACAAGGGGGAATGGTTTTAAGCTGAAGGAGGGAAGGTTTAGGTTGGATGTCAGGAGGAAGTTCCTCACTGAGAGAGTGGTGAGGTGCTGGCACAGGCTGCCCGGAGAGGTTGTGGATGCCCCATCCCTGGAGGTGCTCAAGGCCAGGCTGGATGGGGCCCTGGGCAGCCTGATCCTGCCTGGTTGGCAGCCCTGCCTGTGGCAGGGGGGTTGGAACTTGATGATCCTTGGGGTCCCTTCCAACCCAGGCCATTCTATGATTCTATGATCCCTTCAATGGACACCAGAAAGGCAGTTCTGCACAACTGACCAGAGGTTTTGGCCATGCAGATGCAGCACATATAAGCATTGCCAAAGTCAATGGGATCTGCAGCACACAGCAGCAGTGGAGGAAACACACATGCTGACACTGCTCAGCTCAGGGATTCTGCCTTGGGCGTGCAAGCCAATTCCCTCCTCTGCTCTGGCCTGGGGAGGAGGCTGCACCCCAGAGACGGTGACTGATCTGAGCTCAATTTTATCCTCTGGTTGTGCCAATTTCTGCAACCAGTTGGTGGGTAACGGCCAACAGACACAAAGCCAAACCTCCTGTAAATAGTGAAGGCCCCTCCAACACACAGCGTGCTGTATGCTGGTTCTCCTCAAACCTTGCCTCTGAGGCAAGACGTGACAGGTTTTGGATGTGAGATAAACTGAAAGAATGCTGCTTGACACTGCTTTTGGGGACCTCTATCCCAGATCCAGCAGCAGCAGGTATCAGAAGGGACAACGTCACACGCTGGTATTTTGGTATTTGCAGCCTGGACGGATCCTGAGCAGGAGTTGGTGACAGAAGATGACACCAAGAGCTGTACAAAGCAGCGTGTTACAAACCTCTGGGATGCAGAGCTCAACTATCACAGCATGGCAGAGTGTCACTGCAGGCCACAGACTCACACCGCAGCACAGAAACCTGTCACCTATCAGTTCTCCCGGCGGCTTTCTCATGCATTCAGCAAGATGCCCTGAGTGCAGAAGAGCCACTCACCAGGCTCCTTGGCCTTGTTCCTCTCTGCTTCTGTGCTGCTCCTGTCCATCTCCATGCCGCCCGTCAGCTGCTTCACTGTCTCCAGCATCTCCCTCCGCTGCTCCTCCTGCGCCTGGTTGTCCAGCAGCAGCTCCTTACTGCTGCTGCCTCGCAGGAAGGTGTTGGGGCGGGAGAGGGACGGTGGGAGAGGTTTGTCGTTCTTCTCCCTGCCCGTGCTCCCACGACTGTGGAACAAAAACAAACGGTGTCAGTAACCCCTTGTCACGTCAGACATAAAAACTGGGCAGCTTCCTAGAAACTGCAGGAAAAAAAAAAAACAACAAAACAGCATCCTCAAACAAGCAGGACTGCTGTCTCAGTTTTTAACAGCTGTAGCTTCACAGATTAGAATCAAAACTGGCTCACGTCTCAGAGATACACAAACACACCCGGCACGAATACTCAGAGTGGATGGGCAGAGCCAGGGAACACATGGGAAGTCCTTACAGCACCCCTTAAAATGCTGAATGGTGAAGTTTACGATGTAAGGGCACCGATTTACTGTGAAATAGCATGACTGGAGTATTTTTACTCATTTATTGAAAAATAACTTGAGAATATTGAATGCTATCAGCAACAGGTGACAAGGATCTGCACCATTAATGAATGTGTCCATGAGAAACATGTGCCAAATGACACCCAAATGGAAGTCCCCCAGGTAAGGCAAAGGTTTATGTGAAAAAGGAGGGGATAACACTGAGGAATTGACAGAACAGCATGGGCGGGTGTGCACTGGAAGGGAGAACTACTGACATTTTAAATGAACTGTACATTCATAAAGAATGTCTTGAGCTAATAAATTATTAAGGGTTAATTCATGCTTCATGCTACAATCTGGAGTGGTGGTAGTTCCCATGAAATCAGGTGCGTGAGGAACTGCACAGCCTTAGTGTGCAGGAGGCAGAAGCAGGGGCAGGGCTGGCCACTGCTAATGGGGAGGGTCAGGGACAGCTGGAGAATTGTCACAGCCGTACTACACCTCTGCAAGGCTTCAAGCAAGTTTTCTGGATAAACAAGCCAAACGGCCTGTGCGAACACACAGCCACTGAGCTCGACTTCCACACCTATTTACTACAACATTTCATCTGAACATTTCTGAACACGTTATGGACCCCTGACAAATGTATCCTTCAGACAAAGAGTGACTGAAAAGTGGAAACTAAAACATTCACTACAGCTGCTTTAAAAATTCATACCACTCACCTCTCCTATAATATTATAAAAGATGAATGAATTTTAAGTTAGCTCAAAGTACAAACGGGGGAAAAATGACCCGCTCATTCCGGGAAACTCAGTGAAATCCTGTGTGCTCCTAGCAACAAGAGCAGCAAGAGAGAAGAGCAAGCATACAGACAGAAGGGAAAACCCATCAGCAGACCAAACCTTACCTGGTTAAGGCCCTGCGAGAATCCAAGTCTGAGGATGCAGATGAGGCAGAGACAGATGAGACTGGAGCCTGCAGCGCAGAGAATCTGTTCAAACTGGTGGCACTTGGTCGTAAAGAGTCTGGGAAGTTGTGAAGACAACACAGGGAAGAGGGACAAGGTCAGTAGCTGCTGACACCTCAGCATCACAAAATCATTTAAGCAAAAGCAGTTTTCAGAGTGATGGGGAGGAACCAGTGGGAAAAAGATGTCCCTGCTCCTCCCTGTCCCTGCTTGCCAGACATCACACGCGCAGATGTCCCCGTAATGCACCACTCACAGTACTGTCAGTGTTCTATATGCATGCTGCTGTTCTTTGTGGGCTGGATTATTGTAGTGTTTCAATTGCTGGTTGTGTCAAGATGTAAAACTGTTTTGGGAAGAAGTCCTCCCTACCTTCCTGGAGAGCCACAGGACAGGGCTGACCCTGGAGGCAAAGCAGGGGGACTATCTGCTTCACACTAAGTAGTGGTGCTGGAGCCTTCTCCAAGTGATTGCTTAATAAACACCCCAAATCAACGCTCCTACCCTAAATAAGCAAACAAATAAACAAAACAAAAGGAGGTATTCTTCTCTCAGGGTGGGACGCTGTGAGATCCGACACTTTTCACAGGCAGCACAGAGGTACAAACCCACTACGTCTCCCAGAGCCTGTCCTGCCTCAAAGCTGCACAGAGGAAGGGCTGCGAGAAATTCCTGTTGTAACAGGATCAGCACAGACACACCCTGACCTGTGCTCAAGTCAGAGCCCCTGTGAACATCTCTCCTGCACCATTCAACATCAGATCCCCAACCACAGCACATTTTCCTCTTCTGAACTAAATTAACAGCTGAATCCCACCTCAAACAGATGCTCCAAGTGAGGGTGTGCTGTCGTGTTACTGTTGCAGCACACTGCAATTTAGGGAACGCAGGGCTCCCACCCCAATACCCTCCTACAAGGACAGCTGCCAGCAAGGCAGAGGACCTGTCCCTACTCACCCATCTCGCTTGCCTTTGCTCCACCGCTGCTGCCCTTTCCCCAGCTGCCCAACTGGGCTTTAGGCACAAGCTGAATCTTCTCATCTATTGTGGGCTGTAAAACACATCAGGACATACGGTTACAGGGGAAAACTTTGCATATTATTTATAAATGGGGTATTTTTTTTTGTAAGAGTGCCCATCTTGTGAATACCAGAGTGCGCTCAAACGCATTTCTGGAAGACTGCACTCTAACCAAAGACAGAGTGTCTTTCACTTCCAAAGTGTCAGTGAAAGATATTCATAAAGACCATGATCTTTATTTTATTAGAAACTATGAAGTTCAGTAAGGAGGAAAAAGTACAGCATATCAGTACTTGGAATACGTTCAGTTTGTTTTTGATGAATGAAATGGTCCTGTTGTCCTCTCCACCTACAAGAAACAGCTCTGGGGTGAATCTGCACAGTAACAAACAGAATTTAAAGGACAAAGAACAACAATAGGTTGCAGAACTTGGAGGGAATAGTAGCGTTTGACAAGAAGAGAACATTGATTTTACAGTGCTCAGTGGGTGAATTTATTGACAAGGAGGCTGTGACCCTGCAGATCTCTCTGTGCAAGTTCTTCTCATCTTCCAACAACGCAGCAGTTGTGGACCTCGGTCTAGTCGTACTGCTCTTGCACTGAACAGAGCAGAAGGACTTTTCTCAGATGAGCTATAAGACCAGACAAAAGCAGGCTGAATCCCTTCTGCTAACGAAGTTTTGAAGGCTGTTTTATGACTTTCACAAGGAACAAACTGAACTTGATCTGCACAAGGGCTACTGCAGGGCTATGGCCTGTCCAGGTTTTGCTTTACAGCTCTCCAAGCTTCTGGACACTGAGAGCAAAGTTCAGGGAGAGAGGCATTAATTAGGACATGGTGATGTCTGGGAAACGCTCTGATTATGTCAGACGGAGCTCTCCTTGGTGAGAAACCCCAAAGCTGTTCTGAAGATCATTAACAAAAGAAATCTCCAACTTCCCTAACCTGCAGCCTGAGACAAATGTCACAAAATCATCAATCCACTGGTAAATAACAGGAAGGCACTCAGATGGAGGATGGCTGTGGAAGTTTATCACACAAGAATGGATGCCACTGCATTGCCCAGAAGTCCAGGAACACGGTAAAAGTGGACACACCTCTTCTGGTACTATCTGAACCTTTCAAGCCTTGAGTGCTGCTGTCTGTGATACGCTAAGAACATTTTGTTTTCAAATTGCATGTGGCATCCTCATTCTACCAAGCAGCTGCATGAGAACAGGATCTTGCGTATCTCAGGCAGCAAAGGGTTTCTATCAGACAGTGTCTGACGCTCCTTTGTAACAGCCACAGATGTGCTGCAGCAGCATCAGGTGGTACCCCGACTCGCGTCTGATAAAATGCACTTTTTCAACTTAGAGAACTTCCGGGTCACTGAAAGCACACCATGAACCTCATACAGCACATGCGTACTGCTCTTCCTTAGAATAAGTGGAATAGAAACATTTAGAAGACAATGGAGTTTTTCTGTGAGCTTTATGCCCGAAAAAGAGGAAAGTGGGCAAGAATGCCAGAAGGCCTCTGTGGATGAATAAGGAGCTCCTGGGCTTTCTAGGGTACAAAAGGAAAGTCTATAGGGAGTGGAAACTGGAACGGGTTAGCTGGGAGGAATACAAAGAGGTGGCCCGAGCAGCCAGGGACCAGGTTAGGAAAGCTAAAGCCCAGGTAGAATTAAATCTAGCTAGGGACATAAAGGGGAACAAGAAGAATTTCTATAGGTATATCAATGACAAAAGGAAGACTAGGGAGGATGTGGGCCCTCTCCGGAAGGAAACTGGAGACCTGGTCACGAGGGATGTGGAGAAGGCTGAGGTGCTCAATGATTTCTTTGCCTCAGTCTTCACTGGCAAAGGCTCTAGACACACCACCCAAACTGCAGAAAGAGAAGGTAAGAACTGGGAGAAGGAAGAACTGCCCACTGT
>WBMW01000269.1:97790-124865 GCA_013396635.1 Penelope pileata
GGGACTCTTCAGCCTGGAGAAGAGAAGGCTGCGGGGGGACCTGATAGCAGCCTTCCAGTACCTGAAGGGGCCTACAGGAAAGCTGGGGAGGGGCTTTTTACAAGGATAGATAATGACAGAACAAGGGGTAATGGTTATAAACTGGAAGAGGGTAGATTTAGGCTGGATATAAGGAAGAAATTCTTCACTGTGAGGGTGGTGAGACACTGGAACAGGTTGCCCAGGGAAGTCGTTGATGCTCCCTCCCTGGAAGTATTCAAAGCCAGGCTGGGTGGGGCTTTGGGCAACCTGGTCTAGTGGGAGGTGTCCTTGCCCATGGCAGGGGGGTTGGAACAAGATGATCTCTAAGGTCCCTTCCAACCTGAACCATTCTATGATTCTATGATTCTATGATTCTAACTCTGGGGAGTTACAACACCCCACACCCCAAGTTCTGACCCGCAGACACTGTAATGGTCTTTCCTAGACAGACAAACGCAATCAGGCAAGACCTGGGCACTTCATTGCTCGGAATGAGCCATGGCACATACCTTGGTGATTTTAAGGAACTTGGTGGGGTCCAGCACTCTGCTGTTCTTTGCCCCCTGCACAGTGTTCCATCCGCCTTCATCGACCCTCTGGACACCTGCCAGATGACAAACACAGCCTTCAGCTCATCCCCGCGGGGCCCAAGGAGACTGCAGGCGACCGCCTCCAAATTCAGCACAAGGAAGAAAAGAACACGGCACGTTTCTGCGAAGCCTCAGAACAATTCTGTGCAGAAATCACCTCTTTCAGGATGTTTCTTTGGATTAGTATCACATTTCTAAGTTTGCCTCATTATTGCTAAAAGATATTCATGACATGGAAAAAACCACAGTACTTTTCAAGGCAGGTTCCTGTTTACAGAACAATTCCTCAGTTTGTGCTCTCGCTGTTTCAATGTGGCTGCACGTACTGCTTGTTAACAAGCTCAGAAAAGGAGCAGGATCCATGTCCCAGCTAACCAAAAGCTGCACTTGTGGCACAGACCTCAACAGTGCCAGCCTAGTCCAGATGCAGAACCATCCCAGCAACTCCTTATCCTCCACTGGTGACAATTTCAGGACAACTGAAACAAAGTTTATGTGTATTTTCTTCATGCTCTGTTTCACGGAGCTTTAATTTGACAATCCTTAGTGTTAAAGAATCCAAAAAATGACTTTCTCCATGCCTTGCTCTGTGTAAGTCTTTGTTTTCTCTGCCTGCTAATCCATTTTACTAGATCCTTTAACCCCAGAATGCTCCATGTAAAGTTCTCTCTCTGCTTAAGCTCCCACTCTGCCTTATTTCTACCTGTACTGTAATGGGTATTTTAATGCTGTCCTAGCGGCAATCTGTTTTGAAGTTACTCTATGCTTTCACAAAGTTATTTCCACCCTTTTTGGAAGGGAAGAGAATGTTCTCCACATTCACACTGAAAACTAGTGCCTTGCTGTGGCTGGACAAAGCAAGGAGCAAGATACAAGCCAGCACAAGGGAACATAATGCCTCAGGAACCAAGAAGGTCTGCCTTTTCTGGCCCTATGCCTCTGAAAAGCATCAGTCACTTCATTTTCAGGTAGTGTCAACTTCCAGGGCTGGTGGCAATTTAAGGCGATGTTAAAACACTTTCTCACGCAGAGTTACCACTTCACTACCAGTAAAAGAGAACACAGTTACTCTTGAAATCAGAAGCTATTCTCTTGAAATTAAATGCTGCTGTATGCAAGAATGGGTGGCACATCTCACTCCTGGGTAGTAACTTGTAACAGATTTCTGGCATGGCTTACGTGGGCATGAAACTCTAGAACTGCTGGCCTGTGATGTTTATTTTTACCAAGGGATTTGTCCAAAAAAGATCCACACAGCCAATTCACGACTAGTCTGTTCCTCTTCCAGCCGCAGCCGTGATGTGGCCCGAAATCCCTCTGCTCACTACCCTTTGGAAAAAACAGACTTCTTTCTTTTATACAGGACTGTGGTCATTGGATGTTAAATAAGTGAAGTGAACCTTTATTCTACCTGGTCTCCTCTTCTCTTTGGTCATGAGTTGTTGGACCTTCCTCTGTTCTTCCTGCTCTTCGATCTTGGCTTCTTTATGAATCTGCTCAATAGTCTTTGGGCCTTGGTCTGCTCTCCGTGAAACCCAGTTGCACTGAAGGAAAAACAAACATGCTCAGTGATATTTCTGGGGATGCAGCATCGTGAATGGGTTATTTTGAGCACTGTGAATGAGGCCTAAACCTCCCTGAACTTTGCAATGTCTTAGTGGGGTGCTCTCCAAGGGACTGTGGGGAGTTTTGTGGCACTGGGTAACGTTGCTGACACGTTTATCCCAACACCACAGATCAGAGCCATACTCTGGCATATGGGCTGTGGTGTGTATATTGGCAGAGGCTGAAGGCTGCAGGGAAGACCTGACTTTGAAGAGGCATGACCAAATTTTAACCCCTAGCATCTTGCACATTTCTTTCCAGTCTTTCTAGGACAAGAGGAAAGAGACAGGCTAGAGGAAGAATGCTTTGGTTCTCTCTCTGTTACTGCCAGCGCTCATTGGAGCCCTTCCTCCATGCTTGAAGGAAAAATAAGAAAACAAGAAAATGAAGAAATGACTGCATTTTGTCTGCAACTGGTGCTTTGCCAGTCCAGGGATCGTGATGGCTGAGACAGGAATCCTGCAGAGAGCGGTGGTGCTTTCTCTTCACAAAACATTTCCACTGCTTGATGTGTGTGTTCAACCATACACCATGCAGACGCGTCCATCCCCTAAATAAACCAGGCTGCCTCCTGATCTTGCTACAACCTCACTATTACTTTTGGAATAATTATCTCTGTGTACCCTGCAGCTGAAATTGTGACTTCAGTCAGCAAAATAAAAAACCCCAATAACAGTTATTTGAGGTAAGAGCAAAACTTGCTTAGGACTTCTGTCAAGTGCTGTCTCAAGGCCTGCACTGCTAAAGCCATGCTGCTATCAGCACCCAGATGGTGAAGTTACCACGTTTGGGAAGCTGCAGTCATGTCTGCAGCCCCTGGGTGTACAGACACCCTTCGCTGAGAAGCCAGGTCTAACACTTTGGCTGTGTCCAAAATCCCTGCTTGATTACAACGCAGGCAGATCTCCATCTGCACTGTGTGCTTCCATGTCTGCACTATATAATCTCTTATTTCTCGTTTTGGGAGCTCAGTATGGACCCACTATCGTCACGTTCTGCTCGAGCACAGACTGCACTCACTTCTGTCTGCGTGCTACAGCCAACGAACAACCGGCAGATGCCTGGCAGCAACAGCAGCAACACGGGCTGACATAGAACTACAGCTCCACACAATGCTTATTTCCACGACAAAGAACATTCTCTGCTGTTCTGTAGTCATACGGAGCAGTTCCCCGGGTTGCGGGGCACACAGCCCACTGGTCTCACCAGCGCCCATCGGTGCTGGTGGGGAGCGGTCACAGCCCCGAGCACGCAGACGGGGCAAGTGCGAGCAGTGAGACTGGTGACACGGACACTGGGACACTGCGGGGAGGAACCTCCAGGCCCTCCTGAGATGAGCTCAGGGGTGTGCTGCAGTGGGGCTGGACCAGCACGGTCACAGCTGCTGTGGGTGTGTGTCCAGCAGAAAGCTGAACCAGAACATTCCTTACTGAACAGTCAAACCTTTGGGGGTATAAAGGGTACAGATCTCACCCTGTGATTATCATACTGCCTGATCTCATGTGAGGGCTCTCTGAGCCAGATGTGCAGAAGAACACTTGCTATCACCTGCTGGTACCTACCAGCCTGAGGTCTATGACGTCCTGGAGCATGAACCGGATCCTCGAAGATGTTTTCCTCTCTTTCACAATCTTCTCCATTTGATTAAAATACTGGTCCATGCGAGGCTGCACAAGAGAAACACCATCAGTGAGTCTTGGAAGAAAACAAAGCTAGTCCCTGAGGCAAGAGTCAGGGGTTCTGCATGGCAGCACTGCTGCACCAAAGCTGCTCCTCGGAGCAGTGCTTTAAGTCTCGTGTGGCCCAAGGGTTGGGTTTAACATGCACTGTGCAGGAAACGAGGCATGGGTCTGTGGGCACCTCCTCCATTCAGCACACACCGTTGCTGCATTTTTAACTACTCAGGGAATTGACATCCTCTGCACGTACAGAAAGATGTGCCATACTTCCAAGAAGTCCACATTCTGCTCCTTTACGGGCAGCGACACCAACCCACGGCAGCTGCCAGCGGTGGAGCCTGGCTCCAGCTGTGAGCACAGTGCCCGCCGTAGCCCAGGACAAACTGGTGCAGGTACCCACATGAGCAGAAACCAACTCTGTGAGCACCACGCTGCTGCTCTGCCTCCCTGAACCGGGCTCAGCTGGGGTCAGCCAGCAGCAGCAGAGGCAGAAGCTCAGCATGAGGCTGTTAACGGGCTGAGCTGCAGCACGGAGTCCCACAGCCATCAGACACCATCTTACACCTTCTCTTCCAAAAAGTCACAATGTAAAGAGGCAAAATCTTCACTAGACCAAGTGGTGTCATACAGAAGCCTTCACGAGGGCTGAGTTTGACCTGCTGGGCTCTGCAAAGCCTTTTACCCCTGGGTGGTAGCTTCAGCTGTTTTAAAACGTTTTAGAGCAGTTTTATAAAATGTTTCCCATCCCCTTTATTAAGAATCGCTAAACCCTTTTTCTTACGCTTATACAAATGAGAAAAACTCTATTAAAATTCGGTTCTAGCTTTGCCCTGGAAAGCTTCAGTTATATGAGCAAAGGTTTCCAAAGACAGGAATGATGGGGAAAAAAATTAAAGTGGACTTTTTCCAGAAACTTCAATTACAACTCACTAACACTTCAGCTTCAATAGGAATGCACAATAAAACACCTCCTCCATTAAAGAAAGGATTCTCACTCAACCTTAATGGAGTAACAACCACAAAGGCAGGACACAGGCTCCTCCCAGCAGCATTTCCCTGCTGCACGTGCACAGGGCTGCATCACGCCATTCCCATGCTAACAAAGACTGAAGCAGTGTCCAGGACTCATCCAACCTCAGCTGCTGCTCAGAAGTCAGACTCTCTTTTCTTCCCACAGCACGTGGAGAATTTTAAATCCTTCTTCTGGCACTTTCCAACCCACACCAACAATGCACATGCTGCTATTTTCATGATGCCGGTAGCCTGGGGGATCAGTGGCGATCTGTGCTGCTTTGGTCAACGCTCCACAACACAGTTTGTTTCTCAGGGGGCTGCCTATACAGATCAGGACTGATCCGCTGCAATCACTGCAACCCAGCGCTGGAAGGGAACCCCCCTTCTCCCCAGAGCAGCTGAACACAATCAGCTCAGTTTGTTTCCTGAGCTGAGTCCAACTGATTTCTGGCAAGAGCCCTGAATGCTTTTTCATCCAATGCCTGGCTTTTGCGAAGGAGAAGCAGAGTGCCTGTGCCTATAGAAGCTCACTGAGCGCACAGTGCTCCGTGTTACATACACGTGTTGGAATGTTGGTGGGAGAATGCTGGAGCGGTGCAGTTGCAGAACAGCTGCTTCATTCCAGCATGGCTGGAGATGATGACACAACGTAAACACACTCGCCAAGGTTGAGGCGGGGGAGGTAGGGTTAGGGCAGCTAACGGATTTTTTTAATTTAACCCAAAACAATACATTCAGTGGTAGACTTCTATAAACCCTCAATGGAAAAGAAACCAGTTTTAGAAACCACATAATGTCTCAGACACCCATAGCGTATGTTGAGTCCTTTTAGAATGTGTGTTTGGATGAAATACTTGGGAATAAACAGCAACTGAAAAACACCTTTGAAAACAGTACAGAACCTATCAGAGAGGGGCTAAGAGGCAGAAGAAGCAAGGCCAGGCAGTGATGGAACATCCACAGGAGAGTGGACGGCTTCCTCATGCCGTACAAAAATTCCAGAGGAAAAAATAAATCCTCAAATAAAAACTCTCCACACCCATTCTTCCATCTGCGCCCAGATGGCCTCATTTCTCACCGCTGGTCCTGCCCTACCTTTGCTTTCTCAAAGTCCAGGTCCTTGCCAATGGTAGTTAGCAGGCGGCAAAGGCACTCAAGGGACTCCTCATCGTGGTTTTTCAGCAGCTTTACCACGCAGTCATGCATGATAGCTTCCGTCAGCATTTTCAGTTTGAAAAGCTCGCCAATGAATTTTATATTCCCAATGGATCTCCGTCGGGCTTTGTCCTTGGCCTCTTCCAGCTCGTCATGGAGCCGCGTCTTCTCCTCTGGCTGTAAAACAGAAGAACAGCTCTAAGAAGCATGTTCAAAGAGCAGATTTACAATCGCAGTTGCTGTTGTCCTTGTTTACTCTTTTTCTCCTAAGAACCAAAAAGAGGCTGTTATAAACACATTAATCAAGGCAAATGTTTTTTATTACATTCAGCCCCAGTGACAGAATGAAACTACCCCAATATTCCCCAAATTGCCTGCAATCTTCAAAAGAGATCCTTTTCAGAGAGTTCTCTTGAGTACTTATGGGGAAATATACCACTTACAGTGGTAGCAGCTTCAAGTTCTTTCTGCTTTTTTTCAAAGACATCGTCGTCAGCTTTGTCCTTTTCAAATTCCTTCTGGCAGCGATTTAACAGCAACTTGCGGAAATTCACTGTGCTCCCAGGTTTGTCTGCCATGGGCACTTTCAGCTGTAGGAAAAGGAAGCAAAAACACAGACTAAACTCTACACACAGAAGCAGAAATACAACTAAACTCTACACACAAGCGAGACTTGCTATGAGCTACCCTCTACATTTTGTTATGTACTTCGTACTCAGCAATGCAGGTTTGCACAGCTACGACAGTTAGCATCACGCCATGTTTTTCAGTGCAGTTCTAGATTCCATATGTAAAGTTACACTCAAGATTTGGCTGACACCACCTCTGCCTGGAGACAGATTACACTTCCACTTACAAAATCTTTTAAAAAGACTCACTGCTTCAAAACGCTGTTATTACACGTTGAAGACCCTGGGCCCATGCTCCTTCATTGCACGTCACAGCAAATCATCTCTGTGAGGACAAGGGGCTATTTTGTCCCAGATTTAGCATCTGAAAGCTAGCTGGCCAAAGCTTGGCTCTGCACCTTGGGCTTCCCTTCCAAACGAGAGGGAGAAATTGGACTTTCCAAATGTCATTCACGGCATCTTGCAGCCAGGCACAGCAAAATGCTCAGTGTCTTCCCCTCCAAACAACGCGTCACTCCAAGCAAAGCCTGCCATGGCCAGCAAACGCAGAGGAAGCAATCTGCAATGTACATTATTCTTATGTATGTTCAGAAACTAACACTCAACTCCGCTTGTGCCATTCTTACATTACTGCCACTCAGTCCAGGGGGATAAGGTGCACTCATCCCGAGTAATTTCCTGTCTGACGTTGGCAGCTCTTACCGTTACCAGACATCTGCACATGTTTGCATACGCCACTGAGAAGCTCGGTTCATCAATAGCCTTCTCAAAGACCAGGTCGATGACTCCTTTTAGCCTCTCTTCTGTATCTACTGTCAGGTCTGTCACTTGCTTCATCAGCTGATTGAACATCTGGGGAGTCAGCTTGTTCAAGATGCTTCGTACCTTGCGGAACAGCTCCTAAATGACAGACAAGCTGTAAGCTCCAGCACAAACCAAAAGGCAGATGGTGGCTTTCAGGAACAAGCTAGGATGCATTTCAAAGGTGGAGAGATGTCCTGCAGGAAACGCTAGGACGTTGAGCGACACACAAACACACATCTGTGTGCATTTCAGCTGCAACCCTAACCTCGCTATCAGCTACCACAGCTCATGGTTGCAGCACAGGAATTTTGGAAACACTCAAGTACTTTTTTTCAAGCACAACGGAGGCACAAAGCCTTGGTGTTGCCCAACTGAAATATTCTTGGTATCAATTTAGCTATGAAACATTAATTAACAGGGAGTGGTCATCTTCTTCCTCCAGAGGCAATCAACTTTTTCTGTACTTAAGGCATTTAAAAAAAAAAAAACAGAACTATCCTGATGATAACCAATAATTAGATCAACAAGGTTCCTGTTAGCCCTCAGAACAGAATTCATTGTCCTAGAAGACTATCTCAACTTATCTTACAAATCAGAACTTTTACCAGCCAGCAAATACCTCACCCAGAGCAGCTGCCCCGCAGAGGGAAGGAAGGGGACAGAGACCCAGAGAATGCTTCAGGGGAGGTGTGGTGGAGCTGGGCAGGACGAGCTGAGGGGATCTCACAGAGGAACCTCAGTGTGGCTGACTCTGTACAGAAATGCAGTCTAAAAGGGGATGAAAAGCAAGTTCTGTGCTGGAAGTTGAGGCTGTTGGCTTTAGAATGGAGACAGAAATATTTGACTAAAACAGCAACAGAAAAACAACTCTGGAAGAGAGGTAGTAGGTTGTCTGGTTCCCCGTTTAGGTTCTCTTAATATACAGGATTGTCATTTAACCTCCAAGCCAAGAGTAAACACACACCAAAAAAACAGCAGTGATTCAAACTGGAATTCATTGCCCTTTTTGACTGCCTCACAGAGCAGCAAAGGCAAACTATCGCCTTTCCTCTGCTCTGGGCTGCTGCACGCTAAGAAGCGCTCGCTTGTGCTCTCCCCTGGGTTTATGGTCTCACCTGGGTTTTGACATTTTCGGGGTCCTCTGTTTGGTTCTCCCTTTTCAGGCTCGGCTTCCAGGCATTCTCTGCCTTCTTCAGGTGGACATCCTCCTTCACGCACACCGTGATAATCTTCCTGGGCTCCCTCCTCTGGCCTGGCTGAGATCTCCTCGGTCCAACATTCAACAACTAGGACAAAAACATTCCTTGTTATATCCCCTTTTAAACTCCCATCTTGGTCACACTCCAGGGCGCGAGCCCACACACGCGGTGCAGCGCTGCCAGCCAGCCACCAGCTCAGCCCGGGCCTGCCAGGGCTCCCTCTGAAGCAGCCCATGGGGCTGTGTGCAGGGAACATGGAGACACCCAACGTGCTTCTCACAGGTGACCTTTCCCAAAACTGCTTCTGCACTTCGGTGATGCCCAAATGCTAGGCAAGCACCGTGGAGCTGAGCCCAGCTGAGCAGAAAGGCCTTTTGGAAACCAGAAACTGTGTAACCACGATATCATTGCAAATATGTACTTAAGGATTAAGTAAGTCCTTACAGGTGTATTTCAAACATGTCATCCTGAGCAATTTGGCACTAATTAATCAGCAGCTCTGCTGAAAACATTCAGTTTTACTGAAGCTTGCTTCACACAACAGAGCCATTGTAAGGCAGGGATTATACAAATACATGGAACAGAGCGTCAGTGCTGCTCCTGCACTACGGAAACACAAATCCTAACAGACACGGATCAAACTCTGTAGCTTCACAGAAGAAGAAAGAGAAACATGATGTTCATCCCCACCAAATGAGGTCTGAAAACTGCCAAAAACAGGGAGTTCTTCACTAGTGAGAGGGCACAAGGCACCCACAAACTATCCACTAATCACCTGGGAACTTGTGATAAAGGACTAAGCATATCGAATGTTGTACCCAAGTTTTTTGTCTCTTGCGTGCTCCCATTTCCAAACTCATTTATTAGAAATGTCCTAACTCAATGTAAAAATTAGAGCAGTAAAATTCCATTATCAAAACCCATTATTTTCAAAAGAAGTAATTAATCTCTTCAGTGGTCAGCAGGCAACCTCTGCGAGGAAGATGGGCCGTGTCTTTGCCTGATTCAGCGCCAGGGAGGCCAACCTCCTCAGTTACTCACACAGCTGCTCTGAAAGCACATGGGAAGTGATCTTAGTTGTTGCCTCACGTGTCATACATCAGCCCCAAAATGACTTTTGCACAGCTGCAAACAAGAAACCCACCCTCTTTACACTTCCATCTGCGCTTTGAACTGCTTGGCTCTGACAAGGTAAGTGTGAGCTGCCTCGAGCTAGCACACACCGTCACCATTGCTGCTGGCGTTCTCTTTTGGGCTTCACCACATGCTACCAGCAGCAGAACGGCACGCGGTCGGGAGGCAGCAGTCTGTGCTGTGACATGCTTCACAGGCACGCGTGGAAGAGGAAGAGGCACACTGGCGTGCTGCCCCGTCACCTCCAGCGCTCAGCTCCCACGGTAACACACAGAAACAAGGCACTGCACAAGCCCTTCTGGGTGCACATCACGATTGGGATGACGTCGTACAGACACCAAGCTCCCAAGGAACCAGCAGCGCAAGGAGGCAGCGCAGCTCTCCCTCGAGCTGCCCGTCCAGCGCGGAGGCGCCCGCCGCTCCCGGCCCCTCCTGCCTGCACCGAGGGCAGGGCCGGCACCGCTGCGGGTGCCGTGCACCAGCAGCCGCCTCTGCCCATGCTGCGTACACAGCTTGCAGCCACGCACACTGCCCAGACACACAGCACGCTGCCGCCACAGAAAGAGCAAG
Source organism: Penelope pileata (assembly GCA_013396635.1). NCBI lineage: Eukaryota > Metazoa > Chordata > Aves > Galliformes > Cracidae > Penelope > Penelope pileata. The sequence continues at coordinate 108,191 of WBMW01000269.1, forward strand.
TGTCCTTCCCACAGAAAAAACAGAAAAACACAACAGAAAGCCAGCCGGACTTGCCACACCTCATCACACCCCTCCTTGGCCACAAGGCCACGCACCCTGAAGACCAAAAGGTCTGGGCTAATCTCTGCCCAAAAAGCCAAAGAGAACCCGTGGCTGCCCCATTTCTCACACAGCGCTGCCACGTCCTCGGCCGAAGCCCACCGCCCTGCGCCCAGCTGCCACACGCGCAGGGGCACGCGGCACAGGGCGGCACGCGCGGCAGCCGCTGCCTGCGCAGGAGCAGCTCCCTGCAGGCAGGGACGTCAGCTCCCCTGCAACGCTGGCAGATGCAGAGCCCACTCATGCCTTGCCGAGCATCAGTGCGTGGCAGGGGCGATGCCAACCGTCCTCGCAGCTTTCTCGCATCTGACTGCCCCAGGGCCCAGACCTTTGAGGCGTTAATAAAACAAAGGCTTTCTTTGAGACTGCATAATTTTTTTTTTAATGTGTGTGAACAAACTTGTTTCAAACTAGCTGAATGTTTCATGAGGCTTTAAAAGCAGTGAACAGCAGCCTCCTTTGGATGTGAGAAAATACACCAATTATAAACTTTTATCACAAAAAGCTGGCTATTTTTTGCTCCAAATTTACAAAGTAGCAAGCGAAAGAGGCACCTGAGCTTAGGCCTGGCCTCCTGTCCATAACCTCGTCCAAATAAATGGTAACAGCTCTGTAACACCTGTGATTGTGGCACTACAGGTGCACTGCAATAGTATTTTCCACTGAAGGCATGGAGAGGTGCTTACAGATGCTGCTACATGACTCTGTTGCTGCTCTCCGGATGCACAGGGGAACAAGGAAAGCAGAAAGAGGCGGACATGCCTCCTGCGAGGAGCCAAAACCTCACAGCAGCGCAGTGCAACCCAGTGGTACCCCCACGGCCCGGTTCTGCACTCAGGACACGGTCATGGCAACAGTGTAAAACACCCAAGAAACTGAAAAACTGCTGCTCCCATAGAACAGGCTCCAAGGGTAGAAAGCAACACCAGGGTCAGATGCCAGAACAGCCTTCCAGGGAAGCACAAGAAGCTGGCAACCCAAGCTGCCACCAGCAGCTGCCACTGTTCATGGGGAGTTCCAGACACTGCCAGGAGGGACAAGACAGATGGATCCTGCTCTGTGCGGGGACCAACCTCTCCTTCCCAACCGTACCCATCTGTGCCTTGTATCACCCAACTCTAACCTCTTCTCTGCAGCAAAGTCTTCATTTTGTCCCTTGGTAGCGACACTCCTTACACTGAGCTGGCATTTGTTACATTCTAAAAACAGTCATACAACACATTTAATGAAAAAGAAGGAAGGAAAGACAAAGCAAAGGAAGCAAAAATAAAAGATTTTCACGTGCCAAAAGCTTGTTAGCGCCGAGCTGCGTGACGTTATTTCAAGGGCAAGGAATGGGCAGTGGGTTTTAATGGTTTATGAGGATGGCCTATGCAGAGGTGGAATGACCAAGTAGACAGACAGCATTCACGCAGATTTTGCCATGCTTCATGAGAAGACCACATCTGGCTTCATTTGGGCTGAAAATCCTCTGATCCTTTAATGACCGACATCACAGGACTGCAACAACGTTAAACAACGATGTCACCTCCCGGCCCTCCGCAAGGAAGAGGCAAAGAAAGGCTCTGCTCTTTACAGGAGCAAATGTCAGATGTATGTTATGTGCTGAATGCTCCAAATGAATGGCGTAAGCAGGACTTACCTTTTCTCCCCCTTTCCATAGGTCTGCAAAGTGCAGACCCTCACGGATCCCGCTCAGGCCAACGTCCCAGCATGCCCTCAGCTGGTGATGTCCCACCCACCACTGAAGACTGCCTAGAGGGGTACAATGCAAGTCTTGTTTCTTTTTTTTTTTTTTTAAACAATGTTGCACCTTTTTGTAAAGTTTTCTGCCAGTGGTTCTTTATCAACAGTGGGCATTCAAGGAAAAAAACAACTCTACAAAAAGGTGCAAAGATGGGGAAAGAAGAGGGGATACAGCTTACCCCTATTGGCAGGTTCCTCAATGGTGGGTGAGGCGAGACCAAGAGAGGGCATGCTGGGGAACCGCAGCGAGCCTGGGATGGCAATCCGGGGTTGCTCTGCACTTTGCAGGCCTGTGGAAAGAGAAAGAGCAACAGCGATGTCACTGAGGTGCTGAGGGCTTGGGACATGCAGCACATGGAAGGACAGAAGGCGCCAGGGTACGACCTGCAGCCCACTGCAGTGTCACTAAACACAGGAAGCGATGTCGACCTCAAACAGCATCACTGCTTCAGGACCAGTCGTGCTCCAAGACAAACCATGACACTGAAGCTACTCAAAGACTCAGATGCGCCCTGGAACCAAGGCACCAGCTCAAACCATGCTCAAACCAGAAATACCACAACAACTCAAAGTCTGCAGCAAAGCCACTGGGTTTGCTCCGAGCCTTCTGGAATCAGCACGCTCAGAACCAGTGTTATTTAGTGAACTGCTTTGGAACCAGAGGTTTTGAATGGTAGGTGATGGATACATTATTCGATGTAAGCAAGGAGACAGATTGAATTTATCTAGAGAGAGATGGCAGACAAGTGGCTGCACCTGAGGCTTCATCCCCTGGCCGCAGCCCCACAGACTGTGCTGGGGGCACCCCAAGTCCAAGTAGGGCAGAAAGGAAGAATTCAGAAGGGTGTTAAGGGTTTGAGCACAGCCAGACAAAGGGCAAAGAAGAGAAGGTAGAAGGAAAGCAGAAGAAAAGGTAGGAAAATGAGGAATGAAGTGACCAAAGCAAGGCAGCAAGTGGAAGTATAAAGAAAACAAGGATACATGCTATTTTTTAGAAGTTCTTGTTTTGTTAGAAAAATCTATTTGCTCTCCTGGCATTTTCTATGAGGTAAGCTCCTGTGAGGACACGTGCTGATGCAGAGCTCACGTCATCGTACAAGAAACATGTGCTCACACACGTGCGGTTGGCAAGTCCGCAGCATGGAAACGCATTTCCACACCTCTCAAGCAGGAAAAGGGGAAGGACGAGATCAAATCCATTCTAAGACCAATAGGTATCAATTAAAAACATCTGCAATGTTTTTCTAATTTTCCTAAATTTTGACCACCAAGAAAATATCTCCCTTGCATTCATGTCCGACAAAACCAGAAACACTGGAACATTGGAAAGTGCCCAGAAATGTGAGGATGGACTTCGTCAGGGCCAGGGCCAGTTCTTGAATTAGCAAGCTGGGGAAAACTCACACTTCCAGGTACGTTTCTTCCACCAGAAGTTTGCCTCCCAAAATCAGCGAAGGCTGGGGTGAAGTCTGGGCCTCTAGGCAGTATTCGCGGGTCCAGAGTTCTCAGGGGCAACTTGGGCTGGTTGACCTGCACCATGGAGAACAAACAAACAAGGCTCTTCAGTGGGCACTGCAGCTATCGCAGCTCTCTGCTAAACCATAATATTAATATTGCATATTCAAACTTATGCTTTTAGCAAACCGTGCAAGTTTTATGCACCTCTGTTACACTAAAATTCACATTTAATGTAAAATATGTCTTACACAGGTGACTACTGTGGAAATATGTGGAGTTTAGAAACAATCCAAGGCTGAACATGACTTACGGAAGATAAAATTACACCAACAAAGGCCTGTCTTCAGCAAAATGAATGTAATGGTCATGGTTCAGGGTCACAAAACTGTCACCTTTCCTCAGACAAATTCCTTTGGTGCTCACAAGACAGACAGCTTACCAAGCAAAGGCAGCTCAAACACATGCAGAGCACTGAGAACCAACCATGGAAAACTAGTAGGCAGATTAAATCATTTTGGGAACAATGCTGTGTTTCACAATTTGTCTGTGCATGAAATTCAGAGTAGAAATGTTTCTACATGTGAGAACCACCTATATCCTGAACCATGCTTGAATCTTAAGAACAAGCCTGTGGTGGTTACATCAAAATCCACTAGAACTCCATAGCTCTGAGAAGAGAATAGGGTCTTAGTGCCAGCACTTCCAAAGTAATGAGAATTTCACTGTGCACAGATATACAGTGGAGAAAATCACACCTATAATAACGTTGGTTAAAATCACAAAGGTTTCTGAGAGTCAAGGTATTAATGATCTCTTATTGGACCTGCTCATAAATACTGACACAACTGTTTCAGATGAAGAAAGTTTGCCCAAAAGCACATCTACGATTTCCTAACAGTAGAACTGATCTACTAAAAGACTGACTTCTTTCATTCTTGCTTTGCTAATATCCTTGGGTCCTCGTGGCTAAAAGAGCATTTTAAATTTTATGACAACCCAGTATAACTTAATCCAGGATAGAGACCATTAGGAATATCACAGAATCACAGAATTGCAGGGGTTGGAAGGGACCATCGAGACCAACCCTCCTGCCAAAGCAGTTCCCTACAGCAGGCCACAAAGGTAGGTGTTCAGACGGGTCTTGGGTATCTCCAGAGAAGGAGACTCCACAACCTCCCTGGGCAGCCTGTTCCAGTGCTCCGGCACCGGCACCATGAAGTTCTTACACATATCGGTGCGGAACTTCCTGTGCTCCAGTTTGTGGCCATTGCCCCTTGTCCTGTCCCCACACACCACTGAAAAGAGCCTAGTCACATCCCTTTGCCTTCTGCACTTCAGACATTTATAAATATTGATCAGATCCCCTCTCAGTCTTCTCTTCTCCAGGCTGAACAGACGCAGGTCACTCAGCCTCTCCTCATAAGGGAGATGCTCCAGGCCCTTTATCAGCTTTGTTGCCCTCCGCTGGACTCTCTCCAGGAGGTCCCTGTCCTTTTTGTACTGGGGAGCCCAGAACTGGACACAGCACTCCAGCTGAGGCCTGACCAGGGCAGAGCAGAGGGGAAGGATCACCTCCCTCGCCCTGCTGGCCACGCTCTTTTTAACGGACTCCAGGGTACCACTGGCCTTCTTGGCCACCAGGGCACGCTGCTGCCTCATGGCCAACCTGTTGTCCACCAGGACCCCCAGGTCCTTCCCTGCAGAGCTCCTCTCCAGCAGGTCATCCTCCAACCTGTACTGATGCAAAAAATATCTCTGCTTCAGTTTTTAAATCATCTGTGCTCATTAATTAGTCAACAAAACCTCTATCCCAATAACTTTGTGATGTGACATGAGCCAAATACAAGGATGAAGCATGCATTAGAGATCTTTATGTACTTAAAAAATAGAAAAACTGAGCGTGCACGCACCTGTTTTATCGGCTCTCCTCTCACCTTGTCAAGAACCACATCACTTATGGGAGGCAGCCCCTCTGGCTTCTGGATGCAGGCAGGCATGAACTGGAAGTCCAGCAGGAACTCCCTGTCGTACTGCTTCTTCCCATCTGGGTCCAGGGGCTTCCACTGCTCTATAATGAGAGGAGTTGCCTGAGATTCAAAGGTAACAAAATCTCCACTCTCAAAGATGTGCTTCTGTTAAGTTCAAGGGGAAGAGTCAGCTAATGCTGCTTAGGAAGTTGGACTTGAATTTTAATTTTGAAGCCCATTAGCAAGGAAAGGAACATACATCATGTTAAAGGAACATAAATAGCTGGGGGCACACAGCCAGCTCCAGCAACATATGGAACCAATAACTAACTCCCATTTTAACCCACACCACCTCATTTTAACTCGAACCTTCACTCCCTTGTGTGATATGAAGAAAGGGGAATGGTTCCATGTTGCTGGGTGAGAATGCAGAAAATTAAGTGCCCATTTCCATATAAAAGGGAGCAATACAACAACGGCACTAATGCAGAGCCAAGGAGAGGGGAGTGCCATGCAGAACTAAAGGATCCTTTGAAAACATGAAAATATACGAGCCTTTAAAAAGCCACACTGGAGATAGTGCTGGCAACTGGAAAAACCCCTCATGATCATAGGTTACACTCCAAGAGTTACAACTTTCCACTCATTCATTCTGAGAGCCTTCCTGGAAGGAGAAGCGTGGTATAGTGACAGGATCCTCTCCTGATGCAACCAAAACGTAATCCCACAGCCACTTCAGTGCAAGGACAACAGCGTCTGGGAGCCTGGAGATAGGATTTTCTGTGCTGGCTGCAGTTTGTTTGAAGTTAGAAAACACTGCCCTGTTCACCAGCCAGGCTGACCAGAGAGGCCCCTAAGCACAGGCATGTGTTTATCTGAAGGAGAACATCTGCAGGAGATGCCACCTTTGCATTTCACTGATGCCAAGCGGTGTTGCTTTGCCTTTGCCCAGCTGTTCAGGTCTGCTGTTAAAGCTTTCTCTTATTTGTTTATTTTAGTCCCTGATCATTGGTTTTAGGTCTCTGGGTTCTCAGCATTCTTATCCCTGCAGAGGCTGCAAAAAGGAACTTATTTCAAGTGATGTATTTTACCAACTGGGAATGGAAATACACAAAAGTAATTAAAATTTTTAAGCTCTTTGCATAGTTTCTCTTCTACAGAGCTCTGTGATAAAAGTGGGCAGAAAACAGTTTGGCTGGCCGTGCCCAGCAGCTGCCTATCCCCATGCCACATCACTCTCCATTTATCACGGGTAAGAACCACTAGCAGCAAGAGGCAGTTTGTATGTGCAGCTTCCTCCTCCTGGCAGATTCTTAGCGAGCTGCTCTAATGTGAAAAGCAGCTGGGCAGTATTTAGAAGGTCTGTTTGTAATACTCGACAAGGGGAGAGACCTGGAGCAAGCAAACAGGTCCTCCTATGACTGACCAAAAGGCAAAATCCCCATCTTTAGAGAGAGCAGAGCTGAAATTGATGATTGCTGCAAGTCAGGGCTGCTTTGTACAATCACCTGATGGACGCTGCTTCCAAAGGATCAGCCCAAGCCCTCCAGCTCAGAGCAGTTACTGTCAGACCCAATGGACTTCGTTCCGACTGCATCGAGTGTTTCACAGACACGGCTGATGAATTATGAATTAACTTCAAGATGTGCTTAGCTAATGAATAGGTAAGCTATCGTAAGTGCACGGTAAACTATCAAGAGGCCTCTGTTTCCTCCTAATACAACAGTACCAAATTAGCAACAGAAACAATCTTGGGTCCTTGTCAGAATAAAGCGGTGCAGAAGCATCGTGCTGCGATCACTGGTGCCTCTTGCCAGGGCCTCCTCTGCCAGGCTCTCAAGGTCTTTCCTTAATTTATATTATGCTCTTACTTTCTAGGCTCCTAAGCAAATGACTTAACTTATTTTGAGGAAGCTCCACCTGAATAAGAAATGGCTTAAAAATTGGTACCGACTGAAAAGAGAGATGGTCTCAAGGTCTCTCTTAATAAGGTGAATTCAGAGAGGCTCAGGCCTACAAATTAAATATCTTAATGAATAACAAGAGAACTTCTTAGGTAGACTGTATCCAGTGCCGGCCTGCAACAAAAGCACAGTATCCTCTGGGCCCACACTTGCTTGAATTACTTTATTCAGAAAAACAGCATGCCCACAGCTCAATAGCAAGCCTGGACTGAAAGCCAGGCATTGTTTCTTCTCTTTTCTTTAAACTTCCAGATATCTGAAGGTCTATAAAACTGCTTAGCCAGGTAACTAACTGTGTACATGCACACACTCCTCTTTAGCACCCAGTCAGAACTTTCAAAGCTCTTGTTTAAAAAACACGTCTGCCTCTGTGGAACTTCTTGGACCATTCTTGGCCACTGACCACGCAGGCACCAATGCACCATTCTGCACCATGCTGAAGCCAACATCCACGCAGTAAATTCATGAGATCAGGGATTTTCTCCTCCTATCACACCCAAAGGTCTCTCTGAGCCTGGTGGGTTGTGAATTCCAGCAAAGCTGGATGTGGCAAAATGCTATGTCCCCTCACAGCACCACTGGAAACACCCTGCCTTCGGTGCGGAGAGTGCACAGAACATCAGTAGGGGGAAGGCAGAGAGCCAGGCCAGCACACAGGAGACTGGAGCAGCATTTACCTGGCTTATACTGGAAGCCGGGTCCCTCCGTGGAGCCCTCTGTGCAGCCTGAGTTTGCGTCGGTCCCTTCTCCCTCCGAAACGCTCTCAGCACCGTTCCGGACGAGCTCTGCTTCCTGCTCGCCATTTTCTTCCACAGGTTTCACTTTTTTAAGTTCAGAGGGGTCTCTCTCCAGTTGAAACCCATGGCTCATTTTATCCTGTTCAGATTCAAGTACTTTGTCACCTGAAAGTTCCTCTTCTACTTTAGGCTGAAGCACAGAAACACAGAGGTTATGTCAAAACCCTATACCAAAACCCAAAGCATGCGGAATGGCTCTTCATTTATCCATACAGCACGTTAATGTGTATTGGGAATGCATGTGCCTCTTAAACAGTGCCATGTGGGTCTGTACCAACACACAGGACAACCATTTGCTGGTTTCCTCCCAGAGATAACCCACTGATAATTAACAGCGCAGCTGGAGGAGCGCAGCACTGCCACGAGGTCCCCGGCAGCTCCTGAGCTGGACCGGGAGAGTGCCACAAAGCCCCATGGCACAACGGCCACGAGCAGTAGCCCGAGCCCAGGAGGACAGCCCTCACGTTCCTTTGCCCACAACTCCCCAGATACCTTATGAGGAATGTGGGTTTGGGGAGGCTTCCCTAAATGTAAACTTCCTGCCGCTAACTGGAGCAGATCCCAGCGAGGAAGGTAATGCAACACACAACCACAATTTCGGTGTCTCCGTTTCAGAAAAAGCAACGTTTTCTGCAGCACCTCTTGCTGTTAATTTTAGAGCTTTCCAAGGACACGTTCTTATTCTGAATTCAGACAGGGAAGGTGCCAGGAACGCACTTCCCCTGGGAGAAGCAGCAACCATTCAACAAAAGGCAGAATGAATCTGGGATGCTCCAGGAGAGGCTGTTGATCCCTTTGGCTCCCTACCTACAAGTACTGCATCCTAAAATGCTTTTTGTACATTTCCAAGGTAAAATGGTATGACGTTCTTCAAGCACATTTAGCATTGGTGAAAATGCCAAATAGTGCAGGAGACAAGACTCCTCCAACAAATGACAAGGAAAACATGCAGGGAGAGCCTGCTGGCATAGCCCAGCAATATCCTTTGCCCTCTGTGTTGAAAAGGAGCATAGGAATGCTTTTAATTTCCTTGGAATACCCAATCATCAGCTTTGCTGTTGACCACTGTCCAGCCACTGCAGGATGACACTTCACATGCAAGGGTTTTAAGCATCTCCTTCCCCACAAACCGAGCAGTAAGCACTTATGGGTGCACCATTCATTACATGGAAGTTGGCCCATCTGTTGTTTCCGTGGTGAAACGACAAATGCTTATACAAAAGCTGAAGTACTGTCCACTAGGCTCAAGATTTACTTTGCAATGCCATGCTTTGTAGCAGACAGGTTCCATAGTGTTTGTGGTGAGGGAAAGTTGTGGAGTAAACACCAGATGAATAACAATCAAGGAAAGTCTGGAGTAAGGATCTGGCCAACATCAGTTTTCACACACACACAGTGATATGGGGCATTCTGAACGTTGACATTTTTTATTCTCTCACCCTCTTTGTGATATGTTCTAACACCAATTTTACCCAGGACGTTAAACAAAGAAGTTCCACCTGCAACATCCCTACCAGAATGGAAGCAAAGGAGATGTTCCCAACTCATCTAACTACTGGTGAGGTGGTTTTGCACAGAGATGTCAGCTTTTTCCCTTCCCAGCTTCTCCCCCAGATGGTCATCAGGAAAACCTCACTCTTTGGCCACGACATCACAATGACCTCACTGTGCAGAAAAAGAATTTCCCAAATGTACCCAGCGTGGCCTTGGGGCCCCCAAATGGTGCATTTTTAAAGGATTCAAACCCATTTCACCTGGGACAGCAGTTACAACTGCGTTCTTGAATATTGGAGTTCTCAATTAGGCAAAAGTGAAGAAAACGTAGAGCCTCAACAGGGAACAGACAAAAACCAGTTATCGAGGAGATGCTGGGGAGTATTACAGTTTTGGGAAATATTCCCCAAAAAGTCTGCCTTGGATCTTTGTGAGAGATTGAGGAAGCAACACAGCCCTTTCAAGAGAGCAACATCATCATGAAATATGGAAAAAGGAAGGCTGCGTTCCCCCTTACCTCTGTTCCTGCCTCTGTCACCTCCTCAGTGGCTTGGGTCCGGTCCTTTGGTTTCTTCCATGTCTTTGGTGCAGTTACAGCTGTTTGGGCTGCAATACAAGTGTACATCTGTTACAACACCGATCGCAGGCAGGCAGTTCGGGCCATGGGCAATGTGCTTCCTTGCTGCACACTGGTTTCAACCACACAGAAAATGGAGCAGTCGCAGCCTCGTGGAGGATTCAGCGGGATATAACGATTTCTTGTTTCAATGTGGTAATAACAAAATCATTAATGCAACATTAAAACAAGATAACTGTTCTACAAGCTGCTCATTCGAGCTCAGAATGGTACTTCTGATAGCTGGGAGTTCATTGCCAACACTACGAGGATCACGCAAGGCAAAAGAAAACCTTCAGAAACTGGAGGCTGGATGAGGTACTAGGGAGGAGTGCAGGTTGCGCTCGAGATAGTTCTCACAGGGCACATTTTTAGAGTTAACCACCATCTGAACCATAACCATAAACAGGCCAAAAGTCTCCGTATCTCACCCAAAAGAGCACCTCCAATCTTGCATCACTACTACAGCAATGCGGTTCTCAGCAGTTGGATAAATATTTCAATTTAAAAACAGGTTAACAACTCCACTGTCATTAATTTCCCTGGCCAACTGATTCAAAGAAAATACCATATAATATTTCTAAGATCGGCAGTGACTCGCTCTAATCACATTTTTCCCCTGAAGGGTAAAAGTAACGGCACAGTATATTCAGAAAACCATTGATCCAATATGCTCTTAATTTGCTGCCAGTGCTACCAGCTTAAATTCTGATACCAGGCATATTTAATAGTGTAAACAGAATTGATTCCATGATTGAAGTTTACTGCAAATGGGTGTGCAGCTCAGGCCCTCAGTATGCAGCAGGTACGGTGGAAGAGCACAGCACATGCCTATCTTATCGCTGCAAAACAGAACCTGGAAGGGCTCTTCCACTACGGGTTAATAGAAAGGGAGCAACCGGAGACACTTTGCAGTCAGCCTGTAACTGCAGTGGGATCCTCGCCTGTGGGATCGCTCCTTCTTATGGGCAAAGAGTTATTTGGACGTTCCCATGGATGCGCAGAAACATGAAGGCATTGTGCGTGGGACAGCAGTGCGGGGAGCACTGCCCTGAACTCAGAGCGCACAGAAGCCATCCTCGCTGCGTGCTAAATGCTAAAGTGGAGGTCAATAAAAAAGTGTAATTCAGACCTATGAACACCACCTGGCTGTCCACAGAGCTCAAGCCCTGCATTAACACCATGCACAGTGCTAACAAACCTCAGAGGTAACACAAGCGGCCCATGCCAAAACAGCAAAACCAGACAGCCCCGAAGAGTGCTGCCAAACCCATGGCTCGCCCAGCACGGCCCGGCCTGTGCCAGCTGAGAACAGCCCGGCACTGCACGGCAGCACTGCAGGGACGTGCCCTGCTCGGTCGTCAGCCATTCCAGCACTTCTGATCTGTCTCTGATCGCTGAGTTCCCCCCTCACAGCCAGACCCACTCCTGCCAGCACCCACACGTCCCCCTGGCCCGTCTCCAGTCCCCACGCCCACTGCTGCCGGCGCCGGAACGGCAGCGGGCGGCCTGCAGCTGGCCAGCACTGCACCTCAGCACTGCGATGGCCGAGCGCAGCGACGGCAAGAGAGAAAGAGCTGCTCTGCATTGTCAGTTACATCTCAGCTGTACGTGCTTGCTAAAGATTGTCTACCTCATCACCTCTGCTCTTTTAATTATTATTATTTTAAATATTCCTCTTCTCTATTATAATTTGAATGATAAACCACGCACAACTCCACTACAACAGCAGCACTGGCACTGACACGCAGGACCAGAACTGGCACGAAAGAAGTTCTCTGGCTGCCGCAGGAGCACAGAGAACCAAACCTTCCCTCCCAGACTCCTGGGCCCCACTGCTGGTGGCAGAGGCCCCGCACACAGCTGTGCTCAGCACCTGCTGCCCAACACAGATCTCTTTTTTCTCTGCAGAGAAATGTGCCCTTAAAAAACAATGCAAAGACTCACCAGCTCCTTGCGGCTCATGGGAAAGGAAATATATTCCAGTGGGATGTGGCAGGACATCAAGAAAAAGGCGAAATCTGATTTATATTTCCAGCTCTCCAGCACCCAAAGCTGAAGACATTCCAAGGCATTCCCAACTGCCAGCCCAGGTCACCTGTTACCGCCTCCACAGTTGAGAAACAGGAGGACTCACACCAACTGGGCTACTTTATTCTGAAATATTCCTATTAAGTTATCTCTCCAAGAGGAAGCCCTTGGAATTTCAATGCATATTAAGCTCTTCTGTACCTTCTCACGTTTCAAGGAATTCTGCCTGGGACAGACATCAATCAATCTCTTATTTTCCACCTTGCTCCTCCCAGTACTCTTGACAGCAAGCTCACGCTCAAGGCACGCTTCACAGCATGCCCTAGTGCCTCGGAGCCTTCTCTTCTTTATGAATTCCACTTGGCCAACAAAACTTTGCCTGTTTTGCTCCCCAAGAAGCATTGGTGCCTCACTGCAGCTGGCAAAGCTACTTCAGAAAAACAGAATCTACTAAAAAAAGCAACTGTGTGCCACTGATGACTTCTCACCGGAGCAATGCTTTGCTAAGGACTGCAGGCTGAAAGCTGTGTTCCTCTCGTGATAACATCTCTGTTTTTTTCCCTTTGCAATGGAGATGAGTATGAATTAACAATTTTAAAAGCAGCACGCTCTTGCCCTTTGCAGATAGCTCTGCCAACCCTGAAAACCCTAAGGTAATGGTTTCCCTATGGGCAGGACACGATCTGCTGGCTGAGGCCTCGCAGCAGGTGACGTGTCTCCTTCTGCCGAACGCTCCCAACAGGAACGCAGCTGGCAGCGAGAACCCATGCCCGAGGTATCACACATTGTGCCCACAACCAGCAACTGCAGCTCTTGGCAGTTCAGTGCTCTGACACTGACCAAACTGTCCCCATTTTACAGGCGATAAGCAAGACCAACAATGTCAACAGGTCAACTTGGTATTTTCGAACATTCTGAACACCCAAATCCATGGCAGGGGGCCTGGAAATAGACGGTCTTTGAGGTCCCTTCCAACCCAATCCATTCTATGAGTCTATGATTCTATGATTTTGCTTTGCTGACCCAGCTCTCCCTGTCCCCGAATTATTACTACAAGGTCACAGTGCAAATAGCTTTACAGAGAAGTGTGACATTTCCCATGGCCTCAACAATATGCAATGTGCCTGAGCACCAGCGCCAGCTCACACGCCTGACAAAATCTGTGAGACACTCAGCTGATAACTGGAGAGTTAGCTTGGTGATAAAATGCAGCTAGAGAAGCTGCTGAGCAGTCTACAGATGTATCAGGCACTGATGCTCCTGAAATTGCTGTCTGCATGATGCAGGCTAGTACAACTAAGACATTAAGAGCAGACAGAACATACAGTGTAAAGGAGAAAAAAGAACCAGGCACACTCCAATTTCTGAAAAATCAGATGAACATAACTTAAGTGCTCCTGTAGAGATCTTCTGGCCTTGGAAATCCAGAGGAGACCTAACGCCAGCGGAAAGGAGAGAGCAGGACGGGCGTGGATCACAGAAGGGTCAGCTCTGCTCAGCTCGGCTCTCCCTGTGACACTAACAAAATCGTTTTCTTGGAATGCAGAAAAGAACTTCTGGATAATAAAGACACTGAAGGGAAAGCCCCTGTGGTCTGAACACATTTTTCTATACACAGAGCTTGACAGCAAAAATAAAATGGTATTGTTTTAGTGATGGTTGGTGGAAGAACGGTGCATTCCGTACAGCGCTTCAGTGAGCGAATCCTTGCACCCACCCCAAAATGCGTCCCCCCCCCACACGGCATGGGTGCAGGTCGCAGCCGCGCTGCTCTGACACCTGGGAGCGGAGGGGACTGACTTGTGTGCTTCAGGAACCCCCAAGCTTTTAGCAGGCAGGGTCAGAAATACGGCAAGGAGACGTGCTGGGGGGTGCTGCGGGGTGCCAGGTGCTGCTCAGAGCTGCCGCAGGCCGATCCCCGATGCCCCCGCGCAGCCGGTGCTGCCGCGCTGCCGGCGTGGGGCCAGGGCTCCGCGCCGTGTGCTGCTCCGCGGCCGGCAGCCGCAGCACTGCTCCCAGGGGGCTCTGCTCTGAGCAGCATCCTGGCCAGGTCGCATCAGCTGCCATTAAAGGGAATGAAGCTGTGGGGTTTGCAGCTAGCAGAGTGCTCTGGGATAGGGAAACGCTTCTGAAGAGCCGCACCGTGCTGAAAATCCTGAAGAAATACTGCTGAATCACAGAGCTCGTGCTCACCAGCACATATTTGAGACGCTTCCCTTAGTCCAATTTCCATCTTATCTCCAGAGATCAGAAAAAAGACTCCTGACCTTTAGTTCAAGAAAAAAATAAAATAAAGAACAGCCCTTTCTCCTCACCTCTGGAGTTCAGCACACACATCTCTCAGCGCACTGGCAGAGACGTGCAGTTCTTCACCCAGCCCAGGTGGATGCTGCATGAGCAGCCACCTTTGGGTTATGCTATTTAAATCCCTCTTCCTCTCTCCAAGGAAGAACTGCAGGATTACTGCCCAAAAAGGGCTGGCTGGGACATGCAGCACAGTTCTGCTTCATTCCAGGATGGGCAGAGTACAGAACCTGACCCGGAGAGCACTCCCCTTTCCTCGAGGTACCGCAGCGCTTACAGCAACCAGAGCTCCAAGTGCTGTTTTACGTGGCTGAGAAACACTCAGCTTGCTGTTGTGAAAGCCAACATATTGGCTAACATGTGCTGTCTGGTTTAATGACATTAGAGTAATAAAATTAATTTGTTACATAATTAAAAATGCAAAATGCTGCATATATTTTTTTATAATTTAAACCACAGTACACTGTAAAGCAAGTAACAATGTTGCAAGCTGGAACCTGGCTGCATAAAACCTTATCTACACAAAGAGTTCCATTTCCCTACTTGGTGAGGAAATCAATCTGTGCTATGAAGTAGCCCAGACTGAGGAACAGTAAGTGCCATAGGAGCAAACCGACCAAGTAAAATAAAACCAGAGAAAGATTAACAGAACAAACCCTGTGCTTGGTATAGGGAAGGGATGTTCTGACCTCCTGTAGGTGCTGGATTCCATTCACTCACCGATGGGTGAGACCCAGCGTGCTGACCCCAGGCAGCACCATCGCACAGCCACGGAGCCAGGCCAGCCGCCGCTTTCCATTTCGTTTAATCCATAATGGTGTGGTAACAGAAGCTGCTGATGCCATCAGACACCTATCACTTGCTTATGAAAGAACAAGTCTCTAACCAAACACACACAGACCGAGTTCCAAGGGCAAGAAGCTGCTGAGCAGAGCTGTTCCCAGCGTGGCCCTGGAGCGCCCAACCCACTCTGAGCTCACCCCAAGGGGCCTGGCCCTGCCGGCTCCATGCAGCCGCTGCCTGAAGCCATGAGGCTGGGAGGACACAAAACAATCCCAATATGGAAAATCCTGCTTCCCCTGTCTTGTCCAGACTCCATCAGTTTTGGATTCAAAGGGTATTTAAACAAACAACCTCAGCTTCCCAGCTCTGAAAGGACTGCAAAAAGGTGTAAAAGTTGCAAAGCATTTGAAAGGTGTAACACTGCTGGGCACACAGCATAGCCACCGCCATCCTCCCTCAAGCAGCTAGATACACATAACAGATCGATTTAACATCTTTTCCACACTTTCATTTCCAGGAAGTCCTGAAAAAAAGAAGCACTTTTCTATAGGAAATGCAGCAAATAAGAACAGATTTTCTGAATTACTCCCCTAAACGCTGCAACAGCCACACGACAGGACAGGACCCGGAGCCCAAAGGCAGATAATGGCACCGAGAGAAGTAGGCGAGGCTGTAACGCAGCTCTGGAACTTCCAGTTCTCAGTAATTCATAACAAGTCCTTCTGCCTCCTAAACCAGTGAGCTGAGCAGCTGAGCCTAGCGAGAAAAAGGAACTTTGCTTACATGTTGCTTTTGTGGAAGAAAAGCAGATGCAATGTAATTAAGGCTGGGCAGCTGCAGGTGTGTGACACTTGGTGCTTCCGTCATTTGGAAGAGCATTCATGGGCCATTTCAATGCCCCACATCTGGTAACACCATGACATGGTTTTCCAGCTGGAAAAACCCAACCCCACAGGTTCTCAGCACCTGCTGGCTCAGGTGCACCCAGAGCAGCTGAGCAGCGTCAAACCTGGCACAGGAGCAGGCTGGCACATCTGCAGCAGCAGCTCGTGGGGCCAACCCGCTGAGCCTGGGGAGAACGTGGGCAGCACCCCGTGCATTCCTGCTAACATTCCTGCTGACAGTGCTGGGGAACGCTGCTCCGTGTTCCCACAGCAGCTTGCAGGAACCCACCCAGCCCCAGGGTGCACCTGCGAAGTTGGCTACCTCTTTTATGAACAATGATCAAGGGTTTTTTTTGTCTCTGCCAACAAAGATTGGCATCTTATGATCAAAACGGTGGTCATATGGCGGAATCAGATTTCTCGGGGCAGACACGAATGGGAACACCTGATAGGAAAAAAGCCCTCAGACCCCTTTCCTTCCACGCCACTGCACAGCACCACAGTGCCAAGCACTTACCTGGGACAGGACTCT
>WBMW01000269.1:125800-193715 GCA_013396635.1 Penelope pileata
GCCGGGGGCGGCGAGGGCACGTGGGGAGGGTCTGGCGGGGCTTCCAGTGGGGCCTCGGCTGCTGGCCCGGCCTGCTCCTTCTTCTCCACAGCGGGCTCCAGCCTGAGCACCGGAGAAGGTGGCTTTAATACTGGGTCTGGTTTTGACTTCTCTTCTGGGAAAGGAAAAAAAGGAAGGCTGGTGTTACAGACAGGAAGGCAACCCCTTATCCTCCCAGTGCAGATCACCTCCTCCCTGCGCTCCCCTTGTCTGCACTCCGAGCACTGCTCGAGGAGCTCTGCAGAAGGAGCCAGGGGCACCTGAACCAGCCCCTGCCTCTGCAGCGACAGCCTGGGAAATTCCTGCAGCGTGGAGCCCTTACAGCACGCTGCCCACTGCCGCTCTGAACAGAGCTCTGCAGCACACGCCCTCCTCTACGGAAAGGTCACACTGCAATGCATGGACGTTTCTGCAGAAACTCTGCAGTTGAAAGTAGAATTTTTCTTGACAGAAATTACAGAAGACAAAAATACACTTGAGTTGGATTCTGCTCAAAGGAGCACAGGGCCGTAACCCCGGGATTGGGGCAGCCCTGCTCCAGAACAGGCAAAAGGCTCTGAGCACCTGGCGAGCTGCACCTGCTCTGCCCCCACTCCCCTTCTAGATGGGGAAACGCTCCTCGGCTGCTGGCTCTGTGGCTGTTCTCTGGTGGCAACCATGTGCCATCCATTACCAGTACGTGGAATACATTCATCTTATTTTGGACGTGTTATTTCTGAACTCCATTGCCCTTCAGCACATCAGACCAAAGGACACAGTCCCATTGTTGTTCTAAATTTCAGCAGAGATCTCTTTTGAAGACAGAAGGAACAAATGGGTTTGCGCACAGCTGTGCGCAGCGAGCAGCACCACTGCTGTTTGGTGTCTGCACTCTGTGGGTATCAAGCAGGGCTGGGGAAGCACAGTGACGTACACACATGTATCAAACCAAACCCAATGGATGGGACAACACCGTGCACAGAGACCGGCTGCACCTACCCCGGAATTAGCACTGGACTTCGCAGCCAGTCCGTGCCAGGCACGTTGTGCAGCCGCCCGCACAGCACACATCCTTGCTGCTTCTGAGGAAGCAGGAGCCAAGACCCGAGGAACTGCTACACCCTGGCTCACCTCTCATCTGAGCAGACTGTAAGATCTCATTCAGGACAGCGTCACCGTGCCAGGGCTGTCAGACAGACGGTGGTATCACTCAAAGCCATCACACAGGTGACAGGGACCCAATGACCCATTTCCAGCCTTGGTCTGGAGTGGGGCAGCTCTCCCTGTTCTCAGAGACGGAGCTCCGCTGAGCCCCACGGCTCTCTGAGCACCAAGATGGGGGAACCTCTGGGGCAGTGACACAGCAGCACAACGCAGTGCTGGGGAACGTGGAGCAACAAAGCCTGCTGCCCAGGCCAGGCAACGAAAAGCCACCACCAAGCCAAAATCATCAACGTTCAGGTAGAAGCAAACGCACATGGCTTTGGCTGGTCTCTTGCAGCTCTGCAGGCTTCCATTTGGGGCTTACTCAGCAGCCGGCCCACAGAGAAAAGGCTTTGAAGGAGTCTGTTGGAAACCAGGTGCAACTCCAGTGCTGGGAGCAGCTGTGCAGCGCAAAGCTCCGCAACGTGGCTGGAAGCAGCGAGGCCACAGCCAAAGATGTTCATCAACTCAATAGGGCACACAGGGAGATGGCACTGGATGACGATGAAGAAAAGATGGGAGAAGGTATTCCAAGTGCTGATACGGATTCTGAAGGCTACATGTAAAAAAAAGGATCTGAGCACTGGTTTAGAGAAGAGAATGCATCACCTGATTCTGGAACATCGCTGCAGAGAACTCCTGGAGCATTCCTGACGTTTACAGCTCCTATAAACAACCGCCTGGATGTTCTCTCCCTTGAGTTGAACGTGAGTGTTCAAAAAAAAAAATCATTTGAAGAGTCTAGGAAAACGTTCCGAGAGATAAAAACTCAGCAAAAGTATACAACCGTCCTAGAAAACCAGAGTTTGAGCACACTTCCTTCAAAGTGCACCTTATTTGGGGAGTACTTTGACTACTGGATCCTGTGTGTGCAAAATACACAGAAAGACATAATTTGAGGGGGATTTTGGGGAAAACAATGGGCAAATTTAGCTAATAAGAAGTAAATCTTTACTTGAACAACCGTCATGGAGAACAAATCTCACAGTCCTGGCAAAGGATGATGTGTCCCTGCCAACTATTACAGAAATGGTCACATGGACCAACACACAATTGGGAAGGCAGAACAAAAAAGTCAAAGCCATCTATCGAAATGGAATCAGATCCCTCACTTTTCCTAAATATGCCAAGACCATTCCTAACATTATATTTAGAAAGCAGTTACTGGAAGCAGTAGGCTGCTCAGGAGGAAAGTCTGCACCAGCAGTATGTATTTGTTTTTAAATCTTCACATAAATATATATCTTGCAAAATTACTCATTTTGTGCTTGCAGCCCTGCAGAGTCTGCCCCGGACCATCTCTCAAGAAGTCCTCTGTTGTGGTTTTGTCTCTTTGCAGAACAATCTGGGAGAAGCATGGGGCTGGCAGGGAGCCTGGCTGCAGAGAGGCTCACACCCAGCTGCAGGAAAGGAGGAACATAGGAGGAAAAGATTTCAGAAATACTGGTAAGGGCTCAGCAGGACAGATGCTTGCGCCCTCCTCCATGCACAGACATCAGAGCAGGAGAGGCAGCTGGGTGCTGGTGCAGGGGCACAATGCTGAGAGTCATGAACGAGAAGATTTTGCTGGATACAGGAATTCATTCCAACCTCATGGTGTTTATCTGAAAATAAATCACTGGGCTGGCTGCCATTTTCCATCTTTTGTCCCAGTGCAGACATTTGGGAGGCAGTGCTGATGCTGGCTTTGCACGCAGCTGCTGGAGCATGGTACTGAGCCACAGCAACAGAGAAGGGGGCTGAAGCTTTTCAGACTTTGGGATCTAACGTTTACCAGCTTTGCACAAACCATGTTATGCATTCTCCACGTCTGATGCATTTCAGAACCTGAAAGGTGCTGCACGAGGACCAAAACTGCACAAGGTCCGAAGCTGGGTGCAGGTGCAGCCAGCAGCCTGAGCCCCTCCAGCAGTGCCCTGCATGCTGCAGCCCCAGCGGTACAGCTGCACCAGGGGCACCTGCCAGCAGTGACAACTGCTGGCCCCAACACTGCTTCCAAGGTGCTGCAGCCCGAGGGTCAGCCCCTCTCGCATTCCTCCAACACGCTGTATGAACCTCACAGCCTGAGCAGCCAGAAGTTGCTTTAAGAGGAGCACATGCAGACCATGGACTGCTCGTCTTCTGAGAGAAATCCAAATGCAGCATGACCCCAGGTTCAGCAGCCAGGCTGATGGCTGGGGCACACCACCACCAGTGCGGCAGCTCTGGCAGCGGAGCAGCACGGCGTGGCTGCAGCATGGCACACGTGCTGTGTGCAGCTGCCAGCAGCTGCCAGCCTGCCCCCGAGTGCCACCCAACTCTGTACCAGGCTTCAGCTGATGCAAACGAGTACACAGGGTGACAGGCACAAGGGAGAGTCTGATCCACGGAACGAACATAGCAGGGGGGCTGATGGGAAGCAGTGATTTCTTCGCCATGCAGCCCTATCTATGGCTGTTCTGATTTTAGAACAAAAAAAAAATCCAACA
Organism: Penelope pileata; assembly: GCA_013396635.1. Lineage (NCBI taxonomy): Eukaryota > Metazoa > Chordata > Aves > Galliformes > Cracidae > Penelope > Penelope pileata. The sequence continues at coordinate 129,490 of WBMW01000269.1, forward strand.
TCGGAACAAAGTGAATGAATGAAAAAGCAATTTTGCTACCTCGGCATGAATTTGTTGACAGATGTGCCCCCCCTGCTCAGTTTAAACCCATAACTGTAAGGGGCATCCCAGCCCTTCGCCTCCCCACACCTCGCACCCCCTTGCCCCAGGGTCATGCAGTGCTCCTTTCTCTGCAGCGCTTATAGAAATGCAACCTTTAGCAACTTTTGGACTGGAACAAATGTTTGAATCTTTCTGGGATGTAATGGAGATAAACACAGGAAAGCTCATCAGTGTTCAATCCCAGCTGAAGTGCTGATCCATACTTAAAGCAGCATAGCCAGACCTGTGTCACTGCATAAGTAACGGCACTGCCTCTTCACTTATAGCTGCCTGCAAAGGGACTGAGTTAAATGAAAGTGCATGGAGGGAGAAGGGGGAAGACCCACTGTCCTGGAAACGCACTGTCCTGGAAACCCACGACAGAACTGGTGCCATGTGCTGGATTTTGGGGGCTGGTGCCAATGTGCTTCAAGGGGCACACGTGTTTTGGTGACGCCCATGGAGCGGCCATGCTGGAGCCGAGCTGTACGGCTCCGACCCTGCTCTGGGAAGGGCAGTCAGTCCTCTGATCCAGGGCGAACCCCTGCGCCTGGCTCACATGGCAGAGACTTCACTGCACAGAGAGTTGCAGCACCAGGGGAAATGCACAGCCTGTGAAGCATGCAGGGAGGCGTGCAGGGCCGGGGCCAGCCCACGCAGCAGCCAGCAGCTTTGCCTGGAGGTGGACCACATCTCCACAGGTCCCTCCTCCAGCAGCACTTCTGTGATTCATTTCTGGGACAGCAGCGGCCAAGAGATGCATCTGTAAGCAGTCTTCATTGAGGAAAAGCCCTGAAGGCTACACTGTGGCTGCAAGAGAGCAACACTGTCACTGGATTTTAGAATCCAACAGAAATCAGCCTCCAGGTACTCCCTTCACTCTCTGTCAAGCAGTGACCATGGGTCTGTGACACCCGAAGCGTTACAGGCAGCTGCTGCCCCTCTCCTCCAGAGCTGTGCTGCTCAGGGGTTTAGCTCTCTCCTAGCAAGCACTGAGACACCCCAGCAGGCACCACCCAGATTTACAGGACATGCTCACAGGGAGACGACAACACTTCTCAGCTCTCGCGTACACTTTGTTCTAAGACCTGAAACACTGTGATGTGGGGAGCAAACGGCAGCAACCAGGAGTGGCAGCACTGGGTGACAGCACCGGGCTGGGAGCACGATGGCACCATGCACACCGTCCACTGGGGCTTGGCAACGCCTTTTGGGTGGCTACAGAACTCCAGTGTGTGGAGAGATCTGGCACACGGCACCTCCCTCCTGTGATGTCTTCAGACACACAGCTGAAGGCCTCCCTTCAGATACGTATACTTAGATATAAGAATGAAATGTGATTACTTCAAGAAACTTTTTCCATCTGAGCCTTTTTTTTTTTTTTTAACATTGAAGTCAGCAAAATTTGGTAAGCTCTTTATGAGACACTTTGCACAATAACATTTTTTCTAATTAACATCTCCTGGGTCCTGTAGGACACAGCAGCTCTGGAGGAGCCATAGGATGCTCTGGTTACATGTCATGACCACGTACATTGTTCAAATGGTGCACAGTCTCTCTGGTTACAGCACTTTACTGACAGCACCCTTGTTTCTGAAGGATGGCATGTGGGGGAGAGGGGGCTCACGCTTTTCAGAGCTCTGAAATGATGTTGAGGACATATCAGTTTTAATACAATTACTTTTAACAAGTTTCACATCGGCAAATTTCAATTAATTTTCTTGGCAACACACTGTTAAATGTTTTACTGGAGGAAAAGACATCCCCTCCCCTTCCATTGCTGCTGACTGCTACCCCGCTTGTCTCCGTGCCAAAAATACCCCAACTGCAAGAAGAAAGGAGAAAAATGACTAAAAATAATTGCGGAGGAGATCTCCATCAACAAACCTTGCTTCGGGGTGCTAGCCGCGGAGCCGGGGGTGCTGGCAGCGAGGTGGGCGCTCTCTGCGGGCCCATAGACCACGGGGCTGGGCTCGGGGACCTGGCTGGGCAGCTGCTGGGAGTGGAAGTACAAAAAAGGGTGATAATGAGCATGCGAACATAAAAACTGGCAACGTGGAACACGGGCAAGCAAGTGGAGAGACAGAGCAGCGTGGGAGAGAAAAGAAAACAAAAGGAAAAAAAGAGAAGAGATACACGGACCGATTGGATAAATTCATGGGACAGGGAGGGAGGGAAGGGCAGCAGGAAAGGGGGAAAAAGAGACAATTACTGTTAACAACAGTAAGAAAAGGACAGCACAGTCATTAACACACTCCATTCCCCTAATGCTTCTTCCAAGAGCAGCGGCACAGCTCCTCCGAGCTGGCGGCACGCAGTCGAGGCGTACCGAGGGACTCGGCTCCTCCCGGCAGCATCAGCGTGCTCACCGGGCTCAGTCTGCTCCCAGCCATCAGCTGCACCAAAAGCCTCCATCGGTTTTTGAGCAAAACATCAGAAAACAGTGGGTTGAAATTGTGAGTAGGACTGCCACGAGGTGTTATTCTGCTAACTGCAAAAGCACTGCTCACAGCGATGGACCAAGCTTGCTGGCTCAAACACCCCACGGTGGGCACACACACGTGTACGCCCATACAGAGACGTGGTGTGCGTGCGGACATGAACAGTTCATATCTGTACAGATTTATCTGTGTGCACACACACACTGCCCTGTGCTGTCGCACCAGGAACATCACCAGGGTTGGGTATCCCTGTGGGGCTGTAAGGAAGCAGCACCGAGGCCTCCTACAGGCACTTACAGATGATTCCTGCTGGGTAGTTCTGAGAACAGAACCCACTCTGCGTTAACCTGCAGGCGGACAGGTGTGCCTGGGCTCCAACCCAAGCAGAGGGAGCCTCGTGTTCTCTCTGTACAAAACCAAACCGCATGAACAAGTCACCAAACTGGAAAAACCCCAGCTCACTGCAGAGATCACACACTACGTATCAGACCATCAGCATCAGCAGGACACACGATGACCTCACTTGTGTTCATGAAGGATAAAAACCCTCTGTGCCTCATCTCAGAATCTAACACAGAGCTTCTGCAAGGCTGAGTAACTACACCTAACTCACTCGAACTTGCCAGCAAAGTATTTGTGCATGTCACAGTGAACCCAGATTGCGAAGTCAACTATTTGCAATTGTAGAATCCCCTTAATCACCAATCAGGGACCATGCGAAGAAGAAAACTGAACTAAATGTAACTTTATAATCTAAAAATGAAAAGCCATCCAGCTTTTTGCAGGTGGCTCTTTTTAAACCATAAGGATAAAGCAGAATGCCCAAGACAGGAGTGTCCAATTCCTTCTTTCAGACAGGCTATCAGAAATCCATGCAAAAGGCACGGATTTCCCTAGAGAAGGGAACCTGGCATCTGCTCCTTTTCCTGGGACACCCACTTCCAACTTCTTCAGATACTGCATCTGACCAGGGCAGAATGAACTGAATTGTCTTCAATACACCATTTTTTACCATTTCAGGGAACAGAAAGGTAAACGACTGTGAAAAAGGACATCTGAAAAAAAAAGAGAACATCTAAGGAAGTGGCGTGAAGGGCTGATGTTTTTATTTGGGATTGCTCCTCTTCCAGCAATGAGCCTGCTGAGCGTGGCTGGGCTAGGGATGAAGAACGGCATCCGCACCTTCAGCCAAAGCCCAAGTCAGCCAAACAAAGCACAGCCTCACAAAGGAGCAGACTTCACCAACACTTTCCCCCCACTCTCAGTGGATCACTAATTTCACTTTATGAAAATTTATGGACAAAAGCTATGGTGAAAAAGGAGAATGTGGTAAGAACCACAGGAACCAAACGAGATGGGTGGACAAGAAGCCTGTGAGCCCTGCAGCTCCTCGGGTCAGCGAGCACGCTCGCTCAGGAACTTTGGAAAACATTCGTCCACTTGGTGGGAACCATATTGCAATGCAGCAAGAACACTTAAGTGACGCTTAAGTGCTTAAGTAAGGACCCCTACAGGCTCTCAGCTTCAAAACAGAGCATGCCGAGGCTCTACAGGAAAACAACACTCAAAATTGCTTTCCTGATTTATGATGCTAGAAGAGTTGCATCATAACTGTTATTCTATCCTACCATGGCCTGTGGCTGAGAAAACACGAAATGTGACAAAGTCATCAATACTTGGAAGAGGTTTGCCAGGAAAATAAGAGCATTTCATGCTCTGTAGAAGGTGATCCTCTGTGTAAGTAAGCACTGAGCAGGTACCATAGCCAAATTTGCTGTGTGGTCCCAGTTTGTATTTATCTTCACGGCAAAAAAAAAATTAGTGTGAAAAATACCATAGTGCTAGAAATGTATAAATAGTATCTCCATGCCTATGTAGGAGCTTTAAAGCATTTTAGGAAGGAAACCTCAAAAATCCTGGCAAGAAAGGGAAATTCATCTTTGCACGGACAGTGGGAGGCAGGGCAATCGATGAGAGACCCCTGCAGGGCTCCACAAGGACCTCAAGCTTTTGGGGCTCACTCGCAATGCTGCGCTGGGGCCCCGGGAACCCTTCCACCTGCCCGGCCGGTGGGGCTGGCTGCAGAGCAGGGGATCTGAAGAGCACAGGCACGGCTCAAACCACGCAGCTTGTGTCTTGGCAGCACCGCTCATGCTCTGGACAAACTCAGGAGTTTTTGATGGTAAGCACTTAATCTATCACTTCGAGCTTGGGTTCTCAAAATTTTGGGTTGGTTCAGTTCTCCAATTTTTCCTGTAGGTCTGGCTTTTTTAAAATTTTGAAGCAGGTGACACAACGGGCTTCTAAAAAGGCTTCTTTTTGAAAAAAATCAGCTTTTTGACAAGGGCAACAATTTTTGGTCTACAGCAGTGGCTGCTGTGCACTTGACCGTGTTATTCTTTCTGTGGCTGTGTTGCCTAAATAACGAGATTATAAAGCTGGATACTGGCACTCAGCATCCAGTAAGCGTTACCAGATCCCAGCACACCCCTACAACACTGGCAGGCAGGGACTCCCTTCAGCCAGATGGCATTTCTTCACCCCCTGAGATTCTGTGTCTGCCTTTTGAGTGTTTACCAGGTGAAATCTCATCCAAGCTCCCATGAGCACGGAGGGTTTCCCAGTGGAGGAATGAGACAACAGCAGCACTACTTGTGCACCTCTTCCCAGAGCTGCCCTAAGTTTAGGGTATTTCAATACGCAGGCCTTTGATTTTCACAGGAAGCTCACACCGATTGTTCACAGCTTTTAGCAGCTGAGAAAAGGGAATAGAAAAAGCCTTGACAAGTTTCAAGCAAAGCTATGGCTGAATATTTAAAGTTTCCTGATTTCTGACAGTTCAAAGTTTCAACATCTACTGCTACTGGAATTCAGCCACCGAATACATGCGGTAAGGCGTTAACTAAGCACCATCCAATTTCATCCAAGACACTACACTTGCTTAAAAGAAATAAATTATAGACACTGCTGGGACAATAAATTTGAATTTCCTGGCTTAAGTGGGCTTACACTTCCAGTTATGTTGCACTAATGAACTTCCAATGGTGAGCTCTATTTCAGAGCTCTTCTGTGATTAACAAAAGTGGTTCCAAGCACCTAATCAAAATGAAGCCTGGATACGAAACAATGAAGTATTTGCATGCCTTGATTAGAGCAGGTGATTGGACATTGCTGGTGTGCTCTGCATATGAATTACAGCCGATAAAAAATTCATGCTTATTAACCTCCTCTTGAAAAGCATTTATTTTGTCCTGTTTGACTTAATTGTCACACCTTAAAATAGATTTCTGAATGCAAAGTGACCCAGTAAGTCCTGCATTAGCTGCGCCATACATAAACAATCTGAAGTCTTGGCTGTTCTCAGCTCTTCCACACTTCCAATAGGGAAATTACCTAGCGTGAAAGTCTGACCAGCGTTACACGCACTTCACATCACTGGGTCTTCTCTCGTGCAAAATGCTTGGATAGAAGCACAGTTGACTCCATACACAACCAGCCTTCTTCTTCGTCCCTTTCCAGCTGGAGCTGCAGACCGTCAGGCAACTCTCTGGCAGAGCAGAGCCCATTGCAGCCCTGCAGACCCTGCAGCACCAACACAGCCAGCTGGGAACTGCTGGGGCACAGTGCCTCGCTGCTGCTGCCCGCGGGGGAGACTAGAGCAGAAAGCAGGTGACCCAGTGCTCGTGGTTAAGGGTGACAATAGGATGGGACTGACTCAGCGACATGGCCAAAGCCCTAACTCCCTCATCTGTCTCACAGGTGAGCTCGGCATGCCAGGCTCTTCCTCCAGCTCAGAGATCCCTGTTACACTTCCTCAGCCGTAGCCTCCAGCTCACATTAAGGAGTGTCTCAGGACAAGAAGTTGTGCACTTGCCTTGGCACAGGAGGGCAGCAGGGAATCCATCCAGGCACAAGGGGGAAGGACAGTTTCAGCCTGGGAAAGATTGCTTTGCAAAAAAGCCAGCAGAACTTGGTGTCTGACATTAAGCAGGGAAGAACTTGGAGAAACAGGAAACTGCAACCTGGCCTCAGTCAGGCTCCAACCCAAAGGCCATCCACCACACGCAGAATTGATGATATTTATGGTCTTCCTATCAGGCCTCTGAGCAGCAGACAATAAACCTCCAACAGAACTCCACCACGTTCCAAAGCCTGTGCCAAACTGCAGGGTTCCACTTCTGCACACAGGGTGCAGAAGAAGCACTTCTGCAGCTGTTCACGATTACATCAGTATAGCAGCTTGTGGCTCTGCCTTCCCCTTGGGAAGAGCCCTTCTACTGGGAGACTGCAGGTGAAACCAAACAGCTGCTGGGAAGGTGCCCCCTCTCCATCCCCAGTGCCATGGGAGACCAAGGCGTCTTCGCCTCCTCCTGCTGCAGCTGTGGAAGAGTCGGTCACAGGGGAGGAATCACCTGATTGAGCAATGCAGTCACTTCAGACTCAAGGCTTCGTGCAAGGTGGACTGCAAGCTGGTGGCAGAACTGCTCGCCTGGCCCTGAGTCACAGCAGGCTAGAGCAGACCTGGGTTTCCAATCACTTCAATTGTCAGGCGTTACACATGGGCTTCTCAGGTGAAGCAGGATACAGAGGCTTAGAAAGGTCCAGACAATATTTTTTCAGGAGATTGATGAACTATGGAAAACGTCAGTTTGAGATATTCATGCTTTTTCTGAGGTCAGAAAAATGTCTTTTTTGTTGTTTCTTTCTTTCTTTCTTTTCAGAGGCTGAACACACAAAGACCAAATATGGAAGTTCCAGGACAAATGTCCAGAGTTACTGCCATTCTAGTTACTCTAACACAAGACTGCTAAAGCAGCAAGACATTAGTATGGACAGAAATGCAGTTTAAGATATATCGTCAATCACAGACATGATGGAGGTGCACAAGCCACTAATGGAAACACCACGTTTCTCACAGACATACTGGCTCCCCCTGAAAGTCCTCACCAGCTCTAAAAACTACTGCTGACACATAAACAGGAGAGGGGAACTTGTAGCAGCACTGCAGCTCCACATGTCGCAAACTACAAGCTGCTAAAAGTGATCAAACATAGGAAAAAAATCCTTGAAGAACACAGACAACTTAGGAAAAGACCACCCAGATGTCTGGAGGCAATTGATGGTGTGGATGGGAGATACAGGAGCTGGCTCTAACAAGCAGCAAAGCAAAGCAGACAGCACTGGAAGAAAGCAACATGGCCACTTTGTTACCTGAGGCGGAGTAGGTGTGGAAGTGGGTCTGACGATGGGGGGTGTCGGGTTCCTGCTGCCCCCTCCAGACATTATTTCTTCTGTTATATCTTTGCCCCCCTGGTTCGGATCCCGGATCCGGATCTATAGTACAGAACAAAGAAAGAACTCAACCATGTCTTCCTACTGCATGTTGCCCTCGAGTTCCTGGAGGGGAGGGCACGGACAGGACGTGTTTCCATCACACTCAGTAGGAGACGCTCCGGACTGAGCTGGTGCTCTGCAGGAACACTGCAATGTGGTTTGTTTCAACGATGTGAAATGCATGGTATGTCATCCCTTAATCTTAAAACCTGACTTAATCAAATGCTCATAGGCCATGCCAGTCAAGCCTAAAGACATGCACCTCTTCAAATCCTCTCAGATCTAAAGCAAACGTGGAACAATTTTAGGAAGAACTATGTGCCTTGCAGTGCACGATGCTTTAATTCAAGATATGGTCTCTAGTTTTGGAAAATAAGTCTAGTGAAACTTGGAAAACTTAGCGACAGTTTAGCAAGAGAAATAAGCTCACCAGATAGTGTGAAGTACAAGAGGGGAAAAAAAAAAAAAAAACACTTATTACCCTGATATGAAACTCAGTGACCTTACCAACTCAGCTGCTGGTGCAGGGGGAAAGCCTGTTTGTTTTCCCCTTCCACACCGAGAAAAATCACAGCAGCCACACAGAAAGAAACAAACCAAAATTACAGAGCAGAAGAAAGGAAACTGCACGAAGAACAAACAGTCCTATTAAATGGGGGATGACCTGCTGGAGAGGAGCTCTGCAGAGAAGGACCTGGGGGTCCTGGTGGACAACAGGTTGGCCATGAGCCAGCAGCGTGCCCTGGTGGCCAAGAAGGCCAGTGGTACCCTGGGGTGCATTACAAAGAGAGCGGGCAGCAGGTCGAGGGAGGTGATCATCCCCCTCTGCTCTGCCCTGGTCAGGCCTCACCTGGAGTACTGTGTCCAGTTCTGGGCTCCCCAGGGCAAAAAAGACAGGGACCTCCTGGAGAGAGTCCAGCAGAGGGCCACAAAGCTGATAAAGGGCCTGGAGCATCTCCCTTATGAGGAGAGGCTGAGTGACCTGCGTCTGTTCAGCCTGGAGAAGAGAAGGCTGAGAGGGGATCTGCTCGATGTCTATAAATATCTAAAGTGCGGGGGGCAAATGGAGGTGGGCAATCTCTTTTCAGTGGTGTGTGGGGACAGGACAAGGGGCAATGGCCACAAACTGGAGCACAGAACGTTCCGCACCAATATGCAGAAAAGCTTCTTCACGGTGCGGGTGACGGAGCGCTGGAACAGGCTGCCCAGGGAGGTTGTGGAGTCTCCTTCCCTGGAGATATCCAAGACCCGTCTGGACGCTCACCTGTGCACCCTGCTGTAGGGTACCTGCTCTGGCAGGGGGGGTGGACTCGATGATCTCTAGAGGTCCCTTTCAACTCCTACAATTCTGCGATTCTGTGATACGCACCAGCACTTAGGAAGCAAGTTTATTATCTGGTATCTTCAAGGCACCAAAAAGGGAAGGAAAAAATGTAATCCAAAATAAAACACCTGAGAGCACACTAACTGAACCCTCAACCAGCACTTGAGCCACCATGTCACTGAGTATGGCAATTAGACGAGTTGTGAGGGTTCATTTATTTGGAACAGAGTTTTAGTGGACATATTCATCAGTATAAAAATTGTGTTTTTCCATGAACTTGAAGACAGCGCTATCATTTGTGTCAGTCAATCTCAAAACCTCCTGGCTGGCCTCTCCATAAAACGCAGGCAGAAGCCCCGGAGCTTAGTGCATTGCTGAGCACAAAGCGCTACCACAGGCAAACCCAGAGACTCTCTCCTCCTGAGAGCAGCCTGCCCCTGCAAACCGCTGGGTTCTCCTCCCTTCAGCAACATATAAAGCTGCTACCTGCAGAAGGGCTTTGTGGTTCATCAGCTTCAGCGCTGCGTGACGTACTCTTGACTCTTTGGGTTGGGAAGACAAGAGTATACGCATGGTGCTTAGGAGGTTCACAGATGTGGTCTTCTCTTATTTTTGATGGACTAAAAAGAGACTAGTGCTCTTCTACTAAAACATCACTTAAACATGGCAATGAGGACTTAAGAGTTGACATGAGTTCCTACCCTCTCCTTCTCTTATCAATGCCACTAAAATATGTTTTCCGTCCCTGAAGGCTTTTACCACTCTAACACTCAGCTAACAGTGCATGCAGATGTGTGTGCATCTGTGTATTTCATTTTTCTTGAATTTCTGTCTTATTTCTTCAGTTGCAACACTTATTAGCAAGCTGAAAGAGTACATCCAGAGAAGAGCATCTCAGGCATTTTAAAAAAACCTTGCTCTCTGCTTCAAACAAATTAGCTTTGTGGGCATGAAACTGTCTTAACCAGAGCCGAATGTTTTTGAACATCGCTGCACTTCAAATGGCATCAAAGATCTGGCCATGTCCTATTTTGGATGCTGAAAACAAAGACTACTTATGATTGAAGAGGATGGTGAAGAGGTGGCAAAAAACATTGCATCACACTTCGATGACAGCAGCTACAAGAAAGGTTTTTCTTGAAAGCACAACTAACGCATAGCTCAGCTTTTCCAGCTTCCCAGATAGATAAATTGTCATCTCAGCTCATCTTCAAAAATCATTGTGAGACATATACAAATCTCCTTGGCCTTTTTTTTTTTTTTTTTTGGCCGGGAAACAATTCTTTAGATGTTCTCAAACCACTGCAACACCCACACTGGTGTAAATTAATTCCCTTCCACTCATTCAAAATGAACTATTCATTCACAGCTTTAAGCCCCTCCCTAATTTTCTGTTTAAATGTTACATTCACTCCATGTTTTCACTGTTCCCTACTACCATCCACCCGAAAATGAGTTTAAATTCCGTTAATCGGTCTCTCACAAATTCTGGCCAATGAGTTAAGGAAGAGAGGAAATGTGGTCTGCGTATCTCTGCTCACTTTCACAGTGCCACACAAGTTCCTTCAAGTTCAACAGATTTGCCCACAGCTGCCAGTGCTGCTTTTCTCCCTCTTCCAAGGCCCAGTGCTGAACAACTTGGGTTTTGTCAATTTGAGCCAATTCCCAACAGTCTCACAAACTGAGTTTGTTCTTTCCCATTTGGCTCTTTGGTAAAACTCTGAGCAGCAGCACAAGCAGCCAAGGATCCCCTGCCTTGAGGAGACGCTGCTGCTTTCATTTGCGTTTGCTGCAAGACTAGCACAAGTGTTTTCTTTCCTGACTGGCTGAGACAAGACACAGAGCAGAAAGTCTCCATGTAAAGTTGAAATTAAGACAGCATCGTGCAATGTTTAACACAATTGAGGTGTGTGAGGTAGGAGTTAGCCTCTCTGTGAAGATAAAACTCAGTTTTAAGCTCAAATTCTCCTTCATTTCCTTCAGCATTACAACCAGGACAAATCTCAGAGAGGACAGTACCGCTCGATGGAGCTCCCTTACCGTTTTTTTCTCTCTTTTAGCTGGTGGAGGCTGCTGCTGCTGTGTAGGCACTATGATGGGTGCTGACTGATACACGGGCTGACTTGGGTAGAAAGGAGTTCCTGGGGAAGGACAGCACAGAAACAAAAGAGAGAAATTCAGTTTGTTTGTCAATGAAACAAAACCAAGTACAAGAGGTGAGACTGTCCACCTGCTGCTCCCTTTGTTGAAAAACAGAACTTGTAACATCTGAATGCAAACCAGTGCGCCTTGCTCCTCCCCCCACTTCCACTAAGACAGAGCTCCACTCCGTCAAGACAAGAGATCAAGTCACTACTTCATTTTTCTTTCTTCATGAACATAAAAACAGAACATGTGCATCGGCTTCTGAGAGACCGCTGAAATCACCAAGGCACAGACAGCGGCCCACCCCTGGACCCCTCTGGCTGACAAACAGCTGAGCTGTGTTTGTTGTTGCCGTCCCCCCTCATCTTGTAGAGAGAATTCAGTCAATTCTTCAACAAAGGATTTGCAAGATCAACCCCAAGTTATTTTGAAGTGTAGAGAGAAAATGTAATTGTAAGCAATGTTCTTGTCATGCTGCAACACAAAAAAGCATGCCCACAGATAATACTGCAAAATTGCATTGCATTGCTGATTACATTCATAACATGAACACCACTGCATTTTTTTTTCTTTATGGAATAGGACTGGGCCAAAATGACCAAGCTCTTTGAAGAAGTGCCAGGCAAGTAACAGTGTCACAACAGAGCTGTCTCTTGCCTATGTTCCAGATACCAGGCAAACTTGTAATTCAGCACTGTCTTCTTTTTTTCCATGAATGCTAGGTGGATGCTTTCACTTGCCTCTGAAGTAATCTGATTTATTCTTCAGCTGAACTAACCTTTAAATGAGAATGAAAATCTGCACTGTACTTCCGACGTGTATGTGACCACTGTAACCAAAACAGGAGGTTACTGCTACACTATCTCCGGCAAATGGTGAAATTCAAGCAAACGAACCAACCTAGCCCTGCACAGTCTGAGATGCAACTTCAGAGGATGCACTCCTCAAGCTGACAGCCAGGAAGCAAAAGCTGGGAGCAGGCTCCACACTCCATGCTCAGAGAAAGAACTGTTCCCCCCTTTAACAGGCACGTGGCTGCAGGAGCCCTGCATGGCACCGACACTGCGCTGCTGAAAGCTCAGCCTGGTGTGTAACTTCAGTGCCACTGTCATCAGGGCAGCCTAAGTGACTGCATAATCTTTTTGTTTTGAACTCCCAGGTATCTTCAGACCTGCCTTAGCCTCAGGGCATGAAACCTTCTCAGCATCTCCATTCTCTCTTGAAGACAGTTGTGCAGCCTCTTCTTCCCAGCGCTTTGGGCAACGCTTTTGGCCAGGTGTGCAACACGGGCTGGGGTGAGATGGGAGGACAGGGGCAAGTCTGTGAGGCCTGCAATGTGCCGAGTTCCCTCATTTTGAGTTCCTAGAACCCAGACCTACTAAGCCAGCCTGTAACAGGAGCCACGTGAGAGACCAGCAGTGTGACTCCAGGAAGAATCTTTATGAAAAGTACTTTGAAAAAGCAAAGCCTGAAAAGTAACAGTAACTTCTGAGAAGAAATACAGCTTCTGTGGCAACAAGTCGAGGGCACTTCTCAGCCTGGCACTTTGTGCTCTGTGCATTGATCCTTTTCAGTTCAGTGTTCATTTCACACAAGTTTTAGTCTCCCTCCTTTCATTCATCGTTCCAAAGTCTTTCCAAATGTATTATGGAAATTCAGTGACATAGGAGAGAACAACACATTGCGAGGCTGACACTGTTTTTTTTTTTAAAAAAAAAAGCACTTTCCCTCTTCACAAGTTTTGTCTTCTGCAGTAATCCTAACCCTAACCTTTACCACCTTCTTTACAGCCAATCTGTGACGAGCCTGACGCCTGGCAGCCACGCTGTGCCATACAAACGCTGCAGTCCTTTAGGACTTTACGGGAAAGGCACTCCATGCCCACGCTGGGCACTGAGCTCTCCCAGTGCCGCGAGCAGCACCTGGCTGCTGACAGAGAGCATTTTCAGCCCCACACAAATAGCGAGGGAGCAACAGGAGGTAAGAGTGGATGGGTGCAGGGAAGCCTGCCCTCACCCTGCTCCTTGGCTGTGCCTTCTCTGCCTGGAACACGCCCGTGGGACGCAGGCTGCCCCGACAGCAGACCAGGCTCCAGCTTCACCCGCTGACGCTGCACAGACACAGCGACCTGGGAGCGAGCTGAGGCTGAGAGACCACGAGCTGCACAGCACCGACCCAGGTGGCATGGCAGAAGGCAATCAAGAGAGAAGTAACAGAAGCGAAGACAGCAAACAGCACCAAGTGAGCACAGAGTAAGAATTCAGGCCTAGAGCAGAGCACCTTTAAATGACAAATATATGGGCAATTTCCTCATTTAGTGGATCAGATTCAAAGAGTCACTGCAAAATTTCTTCTCCTTATTTTTCTAAGCAAACAGGTACTAACTGCCTTATAGCTGCTGTCTCAGCTTATTCAGGAATTGCATAACCAGCTTTGAGGGCTTCATAATAACCCTCCATAGTCCCACTAGCTCTATACATCCTAAATTAAGAAAAAAAAAAGAATGAGAGTCCAGACCTTTTAAAATGCTGAGCAGGAGGCAACTGGGGCTTTTCTCCCCTTTAAAACAAATCTGCATTTGTGAAGAGCAAGCACGCAATTCTGCCAACTGCACAACATTGTCAGTGTGCAGCCTGGAAGATAATCATTCACTTCTAATGCTCAGAAATTCCAGAAGCTGGAAAGTTTGTAACACCTTCGCTCCAACAGATTACAGACTGAGTAAAGTGCTTCAGATCTGAGAGGTGAAAATCCTTTAAAAAAAATACAACAGGGAGATTGCTAGAATCATTCAAATGTTCCCATAAACGACCAAGGCAAGGTAATTTAAAAAAAAAAAGTGATACACATTACTGCAAGATATCTATTTCTGCAGCTCATTCAAACAGAGCTTGCAGGATCTGACTTGTCTTAACTGAAAGACACCACAGAACGCCTCAGAGGGAACTGTGATATAAGCATGACAGGTATCAAAGGGCTTAATTTCTCCTACATAAAAGACATCTGCCAAAAGAAGAGGTGCCACGGGACACTGAAGAACAGTCACCCACTGTCTGCATGCTGGAACGCAAGTGAGAGGCAGTGGTGAGGTGCTGGAGGAGTCAAGGGCTGGCAAGCTGCAGGCACGAGGGATGCTCAGCACTGGACATACACCCCCTCGATTTTTTGGTGTGGCTTTGAACCTTACTACCTGCAGAATGGAGTCAAATACACTGAACACAATGTGCAAAATAAGCACAGCACACAGCTGTGTCAGAGCTCTTTGCTTGAGAATAGGTGAGAATCACACATCCAAAGGGCAAACATCAGGATTACAAACCCTGACTGCACTCACGTGAACTCTGCGGCGTGAGCCCTGCCAATAAAGCCACATGGCTTGTTCTTTTTCCTTTCTGAATGCCAAACAAGAAACCGGGGAACCAGAAATGGTAAATTCTCTGTTGCTGTGCACAGGCTGAGGGCATAGCTCAGTGGAAACCAGGGCTGCCAGATGTATTCACAATGCCTTAATAAATAAAAATGATTTAGCAGGGAGTAATAAGTAGCCACTATTCCTGTTCATATGTGATTATGGGTAGCTGTATGAGATGCAGCCTTTCCTTGAGCATTCATACAAATAGAACTCCATTATTGTGATTTTTTCAGGAGTGAATAATGAGGGCCGTGACATAACCAAATCAAGCAGCTATTTGAAGTTCAAACAAATGCTAGTCCAGGTTGCTATTATAAATCTTCAGCTTGACAAGAGAAAAAACACGCCCAGGAAATACTTACAGGAAATCTCCAAGCAGAACTTACCGTAGGCGTTGGGGAATTCTCCAGGACCTGGTCCTGGATAAAAGGGACCTGGGCCTGGCGGTTGAACGGGGTACTGCTGGGGGGGGCCCACGTATGGAGGGCCACTGTGACGATACTAGGAGGAAAAAAATAACCATCAGCTTACAGACAGTTGGTCAGTGGCATGCTGTTACACAAAGACAACGTAATCGAGCCCTCAAAAATCAATAAAGATCAGATTATCAAACTTCTTTACAAAGACAAGTAATTCCCCTGCTTTCATTAATATTGTGTTTTGATAAAACCCAATACATTTATAGCATTTTCCACTGTTTCTGAGAGGACCTCAAAAACTGAAAAGATAGTTGTAAGAGGAATACTAGGTCACGGTCTGAATCTGTGATTGAGCACCTGCAGCGAGGGCTGTGGCTGTCTGGGGAGCACAGGCAACATCTCGCACCTGTGCCCTCCCCGGACTGCAAGGGGTGGACTCAGGGTGGGGGCTGCCCTGGGCTCATTTAAGGGTCACCAAGGCGAGCCATCTCTCTCAGGCACCAGCTACTCCTTGGAGAGCCTTGGTGGGGGAATCACTGATTGTTGTTCCGTGAGTCAAAACTTCTGTGAAATTTCTGTTCATGATTATTAGACCCTCAAATGCTTTACCTGGGATCACTAAAAATCTATCCTAAGCAATCTCGCTCCTTTGTTTGCAACAAAGTAATTTATTCCTAATGCTTCAAGGCTCAGATGAACAGATACTTCATAAAGAGCGACAGGACCTAAACATGCAACTACCAGTTTTATCTCTCCCGATGCTGCAGCAGGTCTTGAGAAAATCTGGATGAAGCAAAGGTTGCGTTTCAGTTTCTTAAGTGCTGGGAAAACCTGTTTTTACCTGTGGTATACAGTACTGGGGGCCCTGAGGCATAGGATACGGCATTGGCAGATGATTAACCATCATGATGTGCTGGTTGGTTTGATAGACTGCAGTTGGTGTTTGTGCACCAGGACGGATGGAAGGGCTGCTGTTCTGGATGGTAGCTCGTGGAGGCTGTATCTGAGGCCTCTGAAAAAACTAGGGCAGGAAAGGGAGAGAAGAAGGAGAGAGAACAAAGAATTGGTCAAACTTTCTGGGGAAGAATTTGCAGCATTGTTACAAAGGCAGACAATACTGCAATACAGCACTACTTCCAAAGGGTTGCCACGCATTCAGAAAACTGCAGGACAATTTCTGCCTATTCATAAACAGCAAGTTCATGCTATAACCTTCAATTTTTTACCAGGTAGTATAAGGTAAGAGCAAATATGAAACTTTAAAGTCTAACTATTAGTTTGTGTTACTGAGTTATACATCCCAACTTTCACAGTAACCATATGATTTCTGTTTTATAAAGTGAGTTGGCTGCCAAAAGCCACCTTTATAAAGATGTTAGCAAAATAAAAGATCAAGGCAACTGTTCAATATAACTTCAGAACAGCTAACATCCTGGCTTTAAGAAGGCCAGAGACACCTCATGCCCATCCTCTGTGCAAACCGAGCCATGGGACTTGTCTTGCATTCCATTTTCCAAAGGGTGGCAACCTCTTCCAGGAGGCACCGAACTCTTCCACTGTGTCTGCATGAAGTGATGCCCCACTCAAGTGGAACAGCTTCAGGAAACCAAATGAACCCAGTGGTACGTGCTCAGGTCTTGGTTCAGAAGCGCTGGGAAAGGCATCAGCATCCTGGTATGGAGCACTTGTGGCAGCCCTCGCTCCGGCTACCAGTCTTGGCAACCTTCAGACTCAGTTGGTAAGGTATGTAGCAGACAGTAAGGCATTCACTAACAGAATAATGATACGAGTGATAAAGAGACACTTATGCCATGCAGAACCAGGAGTTAAAATTACCTGTATAGGTCTGAATCCTCCCTTCAATAACGAAGCAAGAAAGCAGCAGGAAACAGAAAGAAAGCCAATGGAACAGCTTACAGATCAGTAGGAAGGAATAGGATTTAACATGCACCCTAACTGCACACAGTTCCATTCATCTTTCTACTCTGCTTTCACTGATCTCGTACAGAAACAGCCAGAAAGACACTCAACTGGTACAGGACTGTTCTACCAGAATCCCAAGTCAGAGGTCAGAAACTCTTCTAGAAGAGTTTTGTATGGAAGTACAAAAGTTAAAGAAAAATAATAATAATAACAAAGAAAACAAAAAACTGTAATTAACTGTAGGAAATGTGATACTACAGAAAGACTTTGTGTTTACTCTGTTCCTAAATCAAACATTTTTCCTTTCTGGTCTCTTTCGGTAATACAGAGATAGTAGATAAAGCAGCAATGCATGCTCAAATCATGGGTTTGGTCTTCACTTCTGCACCCAGACTTGACGGACAAGAAATGCCATGAATTTAATTGCTAAGCCAAAAAAAAAAAAAATTAGGTCATCATACATCACACTGAAGACAGCTGAGTGATGAAGTGTACCAATGTGAATAGTCTGTGAGTAACTGCATCATGAGCGGTGAGGATCAAAAAAAGAGAGGGTAATCACTAAAGAATGAAAGCATGAGCAGGGCTTATCTGTGTCAGCATTTGGAAAGAATGGAGTAGGGCAGGAGGAAGCTGTGATGCCTCTATGTGACGTGATGATGAAATTAAAATAGTCATTCTCATGTTCCTGAAGACTGTATTATACCTACAGTGCTCCCATACCAACCCATTGCTCCAGAAAAGCCACTGGTGACTGCCTGCTGCAGAAATGCAGATACAACTGAGATGGGCACAATGCTTTGATGTCCAGCCCTGTTAACTTGGGTGAAGAACTGTCCCAGGCACACTGCTCAGGGGGGCTGCATGAGCATAAGGCAGCTGCCAGGGGAGTAAGGGTACACAAAGTCTGTCTGGAAGTAAGGGTACAGAAAGAGAACGAGGAAAGCGGCACGCTGCTCTGCTCCTGGGCTAACAACAACAGGGTGGCTGTCCAGATGCAGGGGAACTACTGCAAGGATAGATGCTCAATTTATAGTGAGATTAATTGAATTTTGCAATTCCTCAATATCTGAAGACATCAAAAAGCGCAAAAGGAATTTGAAAACACTTTCATTACTGCTTCTCTTCATTACTTTCAGAGCCACTTACAAATGTGCAGAATCAGCAGCAGGGCTGCCTTGAAAGGGACTGTATACAAGGTTCAGGAATGAACAACATCAGGTCCTTCCTTCTTCCACTGCCAACCTTGGCTAAGCTGTCAGTGAGCAGTCAGTGCTGGGTTAAGTCTCCCAGCAGAATTCTGTGAGACCCAAAGAGCAACAGGGAATGGAAGAAAAAAGAAAAAAGTCAATAGCCACCACAGTTCTGTATCTACCCAGAGCGAAGACGGGCTGGAGATGGATGCCCTCCAGCAGCAGCGCAGCACAGCAGTGTCTCCTGCAGAAGCTGGGAATCCTCCAGCAGTGCCCGCAGGTGCCAGCGCTGCACTCCTGCAGATGAGCTCCACAGCTGTGCCTACAGACCTGCTGGTAGCAGCACTGAAACGATGGAGGAAAACCCTACAGCAATGGGAACTGCTGGTTTACGGATAGCTTTCCCCTTCTGCCTCTGGCAGCTGCTGCCTAAAAGATCACGAAATGTGATGTGTGCACAGGGAGGTCATGCTGAACACATCCCACTCCGTGAAGCCCACGCCAGCTCTCTCCCGCCACAGCAGAAGGAAGGAAAGCACACTCTGTATGCCAACACGGGTGGTGGCACGCAGACCTCCTCTTACATCGAGCACTGAACAACACCGGGGTAGGACTAAGCTGTTCTGTTGCAGAGAGAGAACCTCCAGCAAGGAAACTTTGGGCTAAAAGAGCAAATAAAGCTAACAGCATCTCCAGGACACTCCATACTGCCCATGCCATCACAGATGTGGCTCAAATGCAGAGATGAAAGAGAAAAATGAAGGTTCTCATTACTTCTAGGAAGAAGGACATAGCAAGAAGAGGAGCAGATTCATTATCCCAAACAAGACCACCGGGGAAGGGCTTGGGAAGGGCCAGCCACAGAGGTCTCCAGCAAAGCTTGAATTGCTTTTAGTTACTCCAGTTCCTGTAAATCAAATTGAAATTCAAAAGAAAATCAGGCTTCAGAGAATTGTGCATCAGATTTGTATATGGGTTTTACTGCCCAAAACACCTTGCTGTCAGACTTTTTCATGCTTTATCCTCTCTCCTGTCCCTTCAGAGCTATACTAGCAATATTCAAAGTCACTCATAGAAACACTTTACTCCTCCAACTTGATTTGCCAAAGGTCCTGCAAGGTCAAAAGGATACCCACACAGACAACATTTTCAAGTAATGCTTATGATGCTCTACAGGAGAATGTCAGGAGATGAAAAACAGGTACTTGGCTTCTCTTTCTTCCAGAAAGCGCCAAATTCAGCATGGAGCACACAGGGCCACAGTGAAGGTGCCCTGGGCCGCAGCAAGACTCCTGATAGAAACCTGCCATACATCAACCCTTCCTCGACTACTTCCTGCAAAAATTAAATCCTGGTCTATCTCAGCGATGGTCAAATCAGTGCAAAACATGCTCCAGTCAAAGAGCAAGCAGAGGAACTGAGCTGAGGTCCTCAAGTCCCGGTCCCACTCCTCATCTCTCCATCTCTGTTCCTGAACTCTTCCAGCCTGCATGCTCAGTAAGCTCTCATCATCTCAGCAGCCCTCCATGTATCTGCCCAAGGAAATATTTCTGGAAAATAAAAAAAGCATAATCACACACATGCTCCAGACAGAGTTTTGCCACTGTTTCCTAACACAGCAGTGATAACTCTCTGTTTCAACTGGAAATAACTTTTCTCACTCCTGTAATGATGGCATTGCACAGGTGGTCCCAGCTGATACTTGCTACTTCCCTTGGCACTGAAGGGTGAGGGCTTGCTTTGCAGTGCTGAACTACGCCTTGCTTCCGCCTGCTCTCACAGCTGCCCTATGCCAACTACATTTCCTGGCTTTGTGCTCGTTAATTGTGCTGCAGACACATACCACACATTTGTGCGATGGCAACTAACACAAATATTAAGGAAATCCACTATTAACCTCCTGCCTACCCCCTCAGTACTACTCTACCACTTAATCAGTCC
Organism: Penelope pileata; assembly: GCA_013396635.1. Taxonomy (NCBI): domain Eukaryota; kingdom Metazoa; phylum Chordata; class Aves; order Galliformes; family Cracidae; genus Penelope; species Penelope pileata. Next base: position 149,703 of record WBMW01000269.1, read on the forward strand.
TTATATACATCCCAGTATTCTCATACTAAGCATCTTCTCCTGCTTTAATTTTCTTCCCACACATGACCCCCTGGTCACAGGTCACTGGCTGCTGCAGGGTAAGAGGCGCCAGGTTTGCAATTGAGCAAATCAATGATCAAAGCAAGCGTCATCCTCCCGACAAACTTCCGCTTCATTTTAATCGATTTTCGATTGACTCCAGATTTTAAGTCCTCACTCCCAGGGAAATGTTCTAAAAGCTTCACTGAGCAGTGAAGTTCACTAGTACAGCGCTGAGAGCAGATCACACAGCATGTGCAGGGCACTGCTCTGCTATTCATACAGTGCGCCAAGGCTGGAAGCTGCGAAGGGTCCAGGAAGCCCTGCACAAAGCTGCACAGAAAGACAGCAAAAGCGAAGTTCAACAACTTGGCACCAGTGCTACCAAACCACATCACGAACCCAAGCGCTCTGCTTCAACCCAGCTTCCATCACCCCTTTGTAAGCTCTTTGGCCTAACTGAGATGAGCAGGAAAACCTGACTCTGACCTACAGCAGGCGTTGGCACAGTTTTGTTATTTACTAAATGATGAAATGGTGGGAAAAGCATACCTTTTTGTGTTGACCATGGGATTTAAAACTGGCAGCTCCTTTCCACGCTTGTGGATAAAGACAGAGAAGTGTTTATCGCAACCATTTCTGACTCACAGAATCGTAGGGGCTGGAAGGGACCTCTGGAGACCATCCAGCCCAACCCCCTGCTAAAGCAGGCTCCCTGCAGCAGTTAGGAAGCTACAAAACGGTTCGTCTTGAGTAACCAAATTAACTCAGGGAGCAAATCTCCGACCTCTCCAAATCACTTTTCAGCACAGTACACAGCCAAAGTCTTCTGTTGTATAAGCCATGCCCAAAAGAACTTACATAACCACACGTAGAACTGGAACCAGCTACAACTGCAACCTTAGACTAAATCAACTTGCCATACCTGGTAAACTCATCTCACATACAATTATAAGCCAGAAAGGGAAATATGACACTCAAGCTGACACTTTTTCTGATTTCTGTTTTTAAGTATACTGGCCTCTTCTAAGCACCCATTTTAAAAATATTCCATGTTTTCCTGAAGTTGCTTCCCAAATTAAAGGTTATTCTGCATTTTGGACCTCAGCGTGAAAGAAAATTGCTATTTTCAGTTGTGCTTCATGAGGATTAGAAGCAACAAAGTGACTCAACAGCCTCACTGAAAAAGGAAACCCAAACAGGGAAGCTCCATGCACAAGTGGGACACGGGATTACCAAACTGACAGCAGCCACAGCACAGCATACCTGGGTTGCGCAGGAAGCCTGGTGTTTAATGGAAACCACAAGTGGACAAAATACTTAAAAATACTGCTGCAAACCACTCTGTACTCCCACATGCTTTCTCCTAGAAAGCAAGGCTTTCCAGTGGTGCCTGCCACAGTTGCATCACTAGAATCAAGGATTACTTAGGCACATTCAACTTTTAATCAGAACCACTGTAGCTGTTTTCATTAGACTCTAGCCACTATTTCCTTAGCATAGCATCCTAAATCTCACTTTAATATTTTTTATCACACAGACTTTGATTACACTTTCTATAGCATCAGCTAGCTTGGAACCATCAGAGCAAGCGTTCCTTTCCAAGAATAAATTGCTGATAAAGTTGCCACTCAACTTCAGGTGCTTAAATCATGCTAACCTGAGTACTTCAAAGAGCTAATAATGACGAGAAACAACATTAAAGAACAATCCATCAGTTGACTGAATAAGAGACTGAATCAAGAAGATGCACGTTAACAGCGTCGCACCAGTCGTTCCAAAGCTCGCTGTGCTGCTGCCTTCCAGCAGAACGTTACATCGCTGCAACGGCAGCACGGCTAGGGGGGATGCACTTACCGAGGAGTTTTTAGGTTACAAAATCTCCATCTCAAAGCCTGCTGCTCGTGTTCCGTAACATTTTTCTATTTCAGCATGCTAAAGTTTCCCAGTTCATGCAAGAAGAGTAATTTACATTAGACTTCAGAATCCTCCAAGTGCTGGGTCTGCGATGAGTTCACTCCAACAGCTGAGACTTTTCTGTACAGGTTCGTGCCCAAAATCCTTTTTTCCACCCTCCAGTCCACATGATGGGCACAGATTTAGGTTTGGTTTAAAAGAAATAAGGAGCTCATCTGAGGCCCAGGTTTCTCTGTGCCTATTCCGTCCCAGTGCCTGACAGATGTAACTGGGAACAAAGCCTGAAACATTTTTCTCCCAGATAATTATAAGCAGACTTCAAACATGACAAGAGTCAAAATCTAACTGCAATGCAGTTAAATATGCAGTGTCAAAGTCAGGAAAACACTTGAGAAATTACAAATGTTAACCACCGGGCAGGGTCATAGCTGGGTCCAATAGAAAGTTGTACCCAAAGTACGAGAGCAGGGTGCTGGAGTCCTACCAGTGAGCCCACCAGCCACGGGGAGCGTCTCCTGCAGGGCTCATCTGCCTCGTGATGGAGCCTCGTATTCCAAATTCTGCTTACAGTGAACTCTCATTTTTATGAGACTTATTAATAGTTTGCAGTGAATGTACAATTTGTCTTAGTAACAACTTACGAAAGAACTACTGATTGACAACTATCACAGAATCACAGAACTGTAGGGGTTGGAAGGGACCTCTGGAGATCATCCAGTCCAACCTCAAAGCAGTTCCCTACAGCAGAGTGCACAGAAAGCATCCAGGTGGGTTCTGAGTATCTCCAGAGAAGGAGATATTGCCCTGTCAGCCTTCTCCTCTCCAGGCTGAACCGAGTGCTCAGCCTTTCCCCGTGAGGGAGATGCTCCAGGCCCCCACCATCTCTGCACCCTCCATGGGACTCTCCTCAGCAGTTCCCAACTGCCTGGAGCTGAGGAGCCCAGTGCTGGGCCCAGTGCTCCAGGTGGGGCTTCCCCACGGCAGAGCAGAAGGGAGCATCACCTCCGTGGCCCTGCTGCCCACGCTCTGTGCAATGCATAGGCTACCACTGGCCTTCTTGGCCACCAGGGCACACTGCTGCCTGACGGTCACCCTGCTGGCCACCAGGACACCCAGGTCCTCTTTGCAGAACTCCTTTCCAGCAGCTCAGCCCCAACTTGTACTCACATATGCAGCTGTTCCTCCCCAGGTGTAGTTCTCTGCACTTGCTCTTGTTGAACCTCATCAGGTTCCTCTCTGCCCAACTCTCAGCCTGTCCAAGTGAATGGCAGCATGGCCTTCTGGTGTGTCAGCCACTCCTCCCAGCTTTGTATCATCAGCAAACTTGCTGAGAGTGGACTCTATCCCTTCGTCCAGGTCACCGATGAAGACATAGAACAAGACCAGGCCCAGCACCGACCCCTGGGCAACACTGCTGGTTAAAGCCTCCAACCGGATTCTGCACCGCTGATCACAGCCCCCTGAGCTCTGCCAGTTAGCCAGTTCTCAACCCACCTCAGCGTCCACTCATCTACCTGCACTTCCTTAACGTACCTACGAGGGTGTCAAAAGCCTTACTTGAAGCCAACATAGACAGCAGCCACTGCTCTCCCCTCATCTATCCAGCCAGTCATGCCATCATGGTCTAGCATGATTTCCCTTTGGTGAATCCATGTTGACTACTCCTGATCACTTCCTCCTCTTCCACTTACTTGGAGATGGCATCCAGAACAAGTTGTTCCATCACCTTCCCAGGGATGGAGGTGAGGCTGACTGTAGTTTCCCAGACCCTCCTTCTTGCCCTTTTTGAAGATTGGAGTGGCATTGGCTATCCTCCAGTCCTCAGGCACCTCTCCCATTCTCCAAGACCTTTCAAATGAATACGGAGCAGCTTGGCAATCACTTCTGCCAGCTCCCTCATACTCGTGGGTGCATCCCACCAGGGCCAATGGCATTCTGTGCATCGAGTTTGCCTAGACAATCTCTGACCAGATCCTCCTCAACCAAGGGGAAGTGTTCCTTTCTCCAGACTCTTACCTCCAGGGTCTGGGATTCCTGAGGGGCGGTCTTAGCAGTAAAGACTCAAGCAAAGAAGGTGTTCAGGATCTCTGCATTCTCAGTGTCCTCCGTTACCAGGGCATCCACCTCATTCAGCAGCCGGCCACATTTTCCCTAGTCTTCTTTTTGCTACTGACATAATTAAAAAAGCCCTTCTTGTTGTCCTTGATGTCTCTTGCCAGATTGAATTCCAAGTGGGCCTTAGCCTTTCTCATTGCATCTTTGCATGCCCTGACAACATTCTTTTACTCCTCCCAAGTAGCCAGACCATTATTTCCACATTTCATGAACCTTCTTCTTCCATTTGAGGTTTTCCGTAAGCTCCCTTCTCATCCATGTGGATCTCCTGCCGCCTTTGTCTGATTTCTTACTCGTAAGGATGCACCAATCTTGAGCTTGGATGAAATGGTGCTTTAATGTCAACCAACTATCTTCAGTCCCCTTACCTTCCAGTGCCCTAACCCAGGAGATACCTCCAAGTAGTCCTTGAAGAAGTCAGAGTTGGCTCTCCAGAAGTCCAGGGCTGCAATCCTACTTATCTGCCTTGTTTTATCCACGCTATCTTCCACACACTGCAGGAACCTCCCGGACTGTGTGTGCACAGCTATGTTGCTTTTGCAGCAAATATCAGAGTGATTGAAGTCCCCCATAATGCATTATTGGTATCATATAACACCAACACAGAGCTGAAGTTAATGTCGAGAACAAAAATAACTAAACGAGAGACTAACTGTCACTCTGCACACCGCACAGTAATCCTGCAAACATTCCTGCACCACTGCCTGTCAATGCAATCCCTTGCCGTGCACAAAAAACATTTCTCTCTCTCACATGATGTTTGCCTGTGAGCAAATGAGTGGAGCAAATGCCTCATTCTACTCTTTAAGCCTTTTTTTGTGTCCTGCTCTGGAAGGGTGCCTGCCTGCATGCTGCTCGCTGAGGCACAAAGCACGAAGCTGACTGGCGTGTCCATGTGTGTCCCACTTACCTGCTGTCTCCATGGTGTGCACCTTGCAGCTTCAAGTCCTTCAAACTAACAAGAGTGATGTGAGAACCACAGCTCTCCTGGAACAAGCCTTCCGTGACTTAAGTCCCTGCCCCAACACTACTGGAGCTAACGGGATTTCATTTCTATCCATTAACTCGGTGAAAACAGACTGGTTCTTTCCAAGGAAAGAGAAGGAAGGGTGACACAGAAACAACCAAGCTGGGAGAGCCTTCCCATAGTGCTGTGCCTCTCCTCTGCTGTTCCATGCATCCAAATGGCTCAGGTCACCTCTGTCCCCTCTCTAAAGCTACAAGAGGGACAGCAAAATCAGACACCAGGGAAACTCTGACAAAGAGCTTCAGAAAAGACAATGTCAGGATCGATGAAAAAGACAACTCCAGACAGGTCAGAACAGAGCTGTGTGTCTGTCCAGATCCCTTTGGTATTTCAGCCTAGCAACAAGCACTCTCCCTGATGTTCAGGAGCCAGAGTTATTCCCTATTTTCATTCTTCTTAGCTCAGTGATCCCTAATGATGTCCAAGTCATACAGCAGGAGTACCACAAAGATTTCTAATGCCTGGCTTTCATATAGTGAGGAAAAGAAAACACAATGTAATGGTAACAGATAACCAGACGGATCACATAAGAAACGTATGAATTAGAACTTCTGAATTTCTGACTTTGAAAAGTAGGATTTTCTCAGGCACTTGGATGCCCAGTTCTTGTTGAAGTCTTCAGCTCAGGCAATGTCATCCACTGGATACTTTGGGAAATATTATTTCCTAAGGACTCAAAAAAGCAAGCAAATTTCACGCATACCTGGCAACTTTTACACATTCTCCTCTCCTATGGAAATGGTGTAAGTGGGGTGGTTAATGAGTGCAGTGACAGCAAACAGGAGCTGAGTGTTACTCCGCGTTGCAGGCAGCTTGTTAGCGGGGCTATGTGGGTGCTAGCAGCTACTAACAGGGCTGCTTCAAAGCCAGCCTTCATGCCAGGTTAGTGGGTGACCAGACGCCGACCACCCGCCTCCCCCAGCAGATTAGTTCGGGATGATAATGAAGGGGCAGGGTACTGTACCTGGTGATGGGCAGGTCGAGGCCCCGCTGCAAACTGGGGAAAGGCGGGAGAAACAAACACAAAAGGAAAGGCACAAAGAGTCAGAAACACCACAACGAAACCAAAATGTCACACTATGCAAAAATAAACCCACAAGAAAAACCACAGTCATAGCTTTGCTGCTGGACAGTGACAGACAGGTACTGAGATATAATGGGTGACACCACTGCAGGGAGCGTGCTGCTCAAGAACTGGCAGACAAACAGCCAAAGCTGCCCGTCGGGATGGGCTGCTCCGGGGCACGAGCGCAGGCATTCGTTACCCTGCCTGGGATCAAACTTAAAGCAAGCAGCAGTGAAGATTTTCAGCTGCTTAACGCGGAGGTGAATGGTAAAAGCAGCTGGCTTCGGAGCCATTTCCCTCTTTTTAATGGGAAGGGTTTGTCACCCCCATCTGAAGGCGGAGGACGTGGGTTAACCTGCACCATCCGCACTGGCACCGTGGGCATGGGGGGAAGCAGGGAGGTCCCCAGCCCTGAGTTCGGGATGCCCAAGCACTTCCCACCCACTTGGGTTACACAGGGAGGAAAGTACTCAGAGTTTAACATGCTCAGTCAACGTCAAAGAATTTTCCAATATGTAACTGATTGTTAAAATAGAAATAAAAATGAATGCAAAAAATGGAAAATACAAATAAAGATGACAAGGTATCCTCTTTCAGAAGCCAAGTTAGGTATTACAAACTCTGAATTCTCAGCGTAATCAGCAGAGCTCTAAGATGAGAACAGATTCACCTATTGGTGATAGCTCCAACAATTAAATGGAGCAATGAGACCAGGTCCCACCAGGACTTTTCACAGCACACCTCAGCCTGGCACTGCCCGGGCTGTGCAGCAATGCTCCGCACCCCTGCCAGCTCCTGCCCCGTGCTGGGGCCACCTGCCCCCTGCCCTGCTGGGGCTGCCATGCGTTCTGGTGTAGAAAAGGACTAACAAAAAAAGTGATCAAAACTGACCACTAATTACTAATTTTCGCGATACGAGGGGTTTTTTCAGTAAGAGAAAGTGGAGTGGGGTTGACTTGCAGCTCTATCTACCAACTATTTTAACAGCATCAAATATGAGAATCAACTATGAATAGTCACTGGTTCAGCTGATTTTCTCCCTTATTAACATTTTAATTACCCATATTCAATGTAATACCAGTGTTCATATATTCCTTCTACCTTCTCCTCACTGTAACATTTGAATGAAAAGCCAAAAGCCTTCAGAAACAAGAAAATATGCACACAGACTGTCACTAATGTACGAGCTCATATAGAATCACTTGCACTGATTCACCAAATAAGTTTCTCCACCCCTAAGAGATGCTCCTGAAAAATTTCCCTCAGCTTTCCATGTAAGAAAAAACACAAAGGATTATCAATTCTTAAGACTAAAAGCCTAAAATTTCCAACTGAGCAGCAACCACTGGATTGAAGCACCCAAGGACTCCCAGCCTTCTCCCAAACTCCCGGTGGGAAGAGGCCAGGGGCTCTGCTGATCATGGGCTGCGATGGGCAATGTTGACCTGCAGGAGCCTGGAGGTGGATGCACTTCAATTCCCTGTTTCTCAGGAAGAACTCCTCAAAAAATGTCGGGTGTTTGAGAAAAAGGAGTAACGTGACCTGGAAAGGATGACAACAGCCTTTCTGGTGGGGCTGCACACCATACTGTACACCAGTGAAAAAGAAACAAATCAGATGTGTTTTAATAGCGCTAGAAAGAGAATCATGGGGTGCGAAAACCTTGTGGTGCTTAATTTGAGAACCTCTCTTATCACTGTTCTGCAGGAAAGATTAATTCTCCTGGGGTTTAAAACAAGAGCTGGAAGCTTACATCTTAAGAAGCTGGACTATATTCCAGTGTGAACAGTAATGTGTTAAGAGAAAAAAAATAAAAATAAAAACAAAACCTCAAAATGAGTGAAAAATACTCTAATCTATTTCGTACTGGTCACCATTGGCTATTGATTTTTGTTTAATTTTCTTTATCCTTTTTCTTTTTTTTTACATAATTCAGGTTGACAGGATTTGTTCCTATTAGTAGGTGTAAGCAACAGAACAAACTGTAGTCACTGCTGGCTCAGATCAAAACAGACACTTTGTTCTTCTGTCAGATGAAAGCAGTAGCTAGAAAGAAAAACTCCTTTACAAAACTTGGGCCCAACACCTCTGCCACCCACGCTCTCACTGGCCGTGCTCCCTGCCTGGGGTGCAGCTGTAGCCTGGGCACGGCGGCTGCCAGCTGGCGCAGGGGATGCCTGTCCAAACCACCCATCGCTGCATCGCTCAAACACCATTTGGGCCCTTCCTTGCCAGCACAGGCTTTGGCAGACCTACGTTGGGACAGTTGGTGCTACTATCACCTAACAGGTCGTTTGCAGCAGGGCTGAACAACTCTGATTTTATTTTCCTTCCCCCTGCTGAAGCTGCACTTTGAAATTGCTGCTATCAGACAGCAGTGCCACTCAGAAGCAAATGGGGACAACGCGTGAAGCCAGTTGGACTGTAAAGGCAGCTGTCCTAGGACAAACAGAAAAGCTTGAACTGTGCAATTGCCAATGGCCCGTGGATGCAGAGATCGCATGGCGTGAGCTCTGGCCGCCCCGGGCAGCATCACCGCGGCAGGGCCCGCCCGCCCCGCCGCCGGACGCCGGGGCCAGGTGCAGGAGGCAGACGTCTCGCCACCTCCCGCTGCCCCTCTGCGCCCTCCCCTCACCACCAAAAAAGAAGGTTAAAAATAAATAAATAAATAAAAAGTAAACCAAGCCCAGAAAAAAATGCAAGAGTAGCTCAGGAGTAGCCAGTCTTGCATTTGTTTTGGGATGGGGAGGTGGAATGGAATGTTACGTGCGTGGCACTTAGTGATGGGGGTGGAAATGGTCACTAGCAGAGTGGATGGCAAAAACTGCATACAGGAGAGGTTTAAAAAAAATAGTTCATGACAACAGAAAAATGGCTGACAACTGCAGACAAATTCTGCCTCGGTGCCTCCTCAATAACATCCAAACCCCTACAATTTGACAAGTTTTTGGCCAAATCTCCTGAAAACGTTATCTGTTGAGCAGAAAACCCAAAGTCACCCTGGTCTCTGTCCTACCAGGTCAGACCCTCCAAACTGCAATTCAACTTTGGATGTTCTGTCACCACTTAACCTGGCAGAAACTGCCATGGAGCTCATGCTTTTAGCAAAGAAGCAAATCAGTGCATTTCTGTAGATCAGCCAACAAAAAGATGTGGTAAAAAAAAAATAAAGAAATAAAACAGTGCCATCGGCACAATTGCCTGCAAGAAGGAGTACAGTTTGTTATATTGCTTACAATGCAGTATTTTATCCAGCCTCTTCCAGCCAGGGACCTGTAAACCGGACTCTGTTCCAAAACCTTCCTCCTCTTCCAGTTGTCTGTGCAATGTATTGGCACTGTTCTGCTGGGCTGTCAAAAAAACTGGTTTAGAGATGCAGCTCTTCAGTCAGGTTTTGCTCCAGTTCTAACCATATAAATTTATTTCTGCTTTTCAACAATTAAAGAAGTTGAATATACTTACTGAGAAAAGATTTTTACCGTCAGTATCCCACAATACTGATCAGAACAGGGGACTAAGGAAGCAGCGGGATCCGGTGGGGTCCACGTCACAGAAACATCATCCAACCTGGCATTAATTGGCTCGCTCATCAGCACAGAGGTCAGCAGCTCTCACAACTAACCCTCCTGCAAGCCCTGGAGGTGGAACCCCAGGAGCAGGGCACGCACAGCGGTGCAGCTGCCCAGGGAAAGCTTGCCCTGTACTATATCTGCTACACGGGCAGACAGAAGGCTTCTGTCTCAGAGGCTTTTGGTTGCCACGCTTCAGCAGCATTCATCTTACTCTAAAAAAAGAAGAGTGCTGGGAACAGTGTGGTGGTTCTAGGGGTAACCTGAAGAGTTATGACGCACGTGTGGATTCACAAGAGACGCAGGGACCCCTGCTCCCTCGGCTATCCGAGGCTTTCGACAGCAGGACGGCACGCCTCCAGGCCCACGGAAGCAGGGCTGAGTGATGCTCTGGGAGGGTCTCCTGGCATCACGTGGAACTGCACTACGAGCAGAGATTTCCCAACAAGAGCCTGGTTCAGGGAACCAAAGGCCTACAGTAGCAGAGCAGTATCACGGTACACACACAAAGATTACGGAGGACAACCAAACCTCGAGGTGGATGGAAAGGGGCTTACCACAAAAAGATCTAGGTGTGCGGAAGCTCTACTTTCCATGCGTAAGCACCTACCTAGTGCTAGGCAGTACATGGTTAGAGCTGATCCAGCAGCACCGACTCCAAGCAAAGCCCACAGGCCACTGGAGACTGAGTGCTGCTGCAGAGAATTGTTTTATCTACTGATCTTTGTTCTACCACTTTACCAAACTCTTCCTTTGAAGAAAAAAAAATGAAGCAAAGAGAAAGATTCTGGTAACAAGTCTAAATTCTAAAATGACGTGAACTTGAAAGCAACTATGCTAAAAGTAAATCATGCTATTTGAACGTAGACGAGAACCCCTCCATCGCTTCTTTTCTGATAAGCCACTTTAAAAGGAAAATTCTCCTACGAGGACACCGTCTGAAAATACAATCAAGATTTGCCATTTGGAATGTGCTTCCAGTCCAGTACAACAGACTTTCCAGGGAACTGGCCAAGTGCTGTAGACACACACACACAGAGAAACACACAAACGAGGAAGAAAGGAGATGAAGCAAACAGGGGCTCTCTTACCGGCGAGCGGGTCTGAGGCTGGGTGTTCATCGTTTGAGGGGCTTGAGGGTAAACCAACGTGGTTGGAGCTGCATTCTGTCCTGAGGGGTAAGGAGCCTGCCAGGCAACAAAAAATAAACACAAAATGAGTGTATCAAATGATTAATCTCAAAAGGTGGGGACTGAATACACCATGAAGACAGACTGCAGATTACCATCAGGATAAAGACAACAAACAAAGAGATCAGGTGATTATGATGGTGAAAGCCTTCTCTGTCCAGGATCCAACCAATTTACCAACACCACCCTAAAGTCCAGATGTGCCACAGTTGAAAACAGACACAAGAGCACATCAGTGCAGCTCTCACCAAAATTGTTGTCTGACCCCTCCAGCCATGCACTTCTCTAAAGCCTGCTCTGAACCTGTTTCCAAGGAGGGCTCAAACCATAGGCATTGCTGACAAATCCTGCAATATCCAGCAAACAACAAGAAATAAGCTCAAACACATTTAATACAAGCCACTGCTGCTTTAAAGCATTTGCGACACAATGAAAGTGCCTGCAGTTCTTACAGCTGTAAGACAGACCATTGGTTGTGTCAATTTTCACAGTTCCACCGATTTCAATGGGCTATAACAATTTATACCGCCAGATGCTCTCCCCTCATGTTATTTGCCCAAAGTAACAATAAACTGGAGCTTCAGAGTTATACCAGTTACACACTTTAACAAGACATTTCTCCTTTCAGAGGACATGCTCTTGATGTTTTGTTTTCCTTAAAAGAAATAAAAAATCATAGCTTACCTTTTCTTTAAATAGTTTATTATTGCAACGTCTCAAAAAGCAGCCTCAAGTCTGTGGCAGCCTTCACTTTCAAAAGGAATTTCCCCAAACTCCATGCGCTGCCCTGCAGCTCCTGCATGGCCCACACAAACCACTCACCCACTGCTCTGGTACCCGCAGCCCCTGCCAACCCCTGGCTGCAAATCACCCCATGCACCCGACAGTTAAAGGAGCTCAGCAGGTCTTTGGGCTCACTTTATAGATTGAGGGAGAGGATATGTTTAAAACACTGCAAAACACAAAATGACTCCATATTCCCACTGCAAGCCACAGTCTTGCTGAAGGATCCGTTCTCACCTTTGAATTTCATGGCCCTTGCATTAGAATTCAAAAGCAAGTCTCACCAATAAAGGGGACTTTTTCAATCTGTAAGGCGGTATCGAGAAGAGGTTTCACCACACCCCCCTCAGGCACACTTCAAGATACCTTTGATTTGAACCGTGCTACATATTATTTGAATAATCAGACTTTAAACAATGAAGCTAAGTTAGAGTTGGTAGGCTAAACCCCTTCGTATTAAAGAAAAAAGAAACTTGTACAACTCGAGTGTCACAGCTATCAAGACAGGATCCACACCATAGTGGTGACCCAGCATAAAGCCTGAAGCTTGGTTTAGGGCAAGCAGCACAGGGAATGGTTTAGAAACAGCATAAAGCCCCGAAACTGAGTGCTGAGGCCTGTCAACCTTCTGAGCCTGACTGAGCACGTCATGCCCAGGGTAAGAAGGCCTGTCCTGGCTTCTGAGGGAGGACCAGCCAGCCCTTACCTGATGAAGGTAGTGCCTGAAAGGGGAAAAGAAAGTGGCCCTGCTAACAGGGCTTTTACTGATGGCTGATGGTGGATGTATGTGGGAGAGGAAGAAGACTCCTTTGTGCAGAACACACTTAGTTCTCACTCCCCAGTCCGATGTCATCACGTTGCCTGGCCCCACGCTGCACTTCTTCCCGCATGCTGCTTTGAGAGCAATGCCTGCACAGCCCTGGGGCTTTCTCCTCCTCCCTTTAAGCTGAGCATGCTCTGCCATGCTGCTGCTCATCAACTTGCTTCTCCCACAGAAAAAAACACTTTCCAGCCACCCTGTGCATCAGGAAGGAAGAAATAAGTTGATCAAAGAAAAACATGCCATAAATGAAGGTTAGCTGAGTCTGAGCCCTACAGCAATCACAGACTCAGACTACAGCTCAGACTTCAGCCCCTGCTTCAGCCCTTCAGCCTGTTCGCTTGTGTCAAAGCAAACAACAGCAGTTTTGGAGCAAGAGTATGCCTCCTCTTGGAAGGGCACCTTTGTACTGCTGATCACTGGAAGACACCAACGGCAGCGTGTCCCAGCGTGCACCGTGTGTCCTGTGCCGTGCAGACAGCCCAACACACTGCTGCTGTCTCCATGTCGTTATTTTTCTGTTGTTTTTCATTCCTGGACACAAAATCTCCACTTAATTTCCTGCTGTTCAAAATATAAGACCAGGTAATGTAAACATAGAGACAGTCTGACCAAGGAATTTTCCAGCTTGGGAACAGAAACCAAAACACAACATGTAGGAAAGCTAAGCACAACCCAACAGCAGCCCCTGCCAAGCACCTCTCGCCTGTTGCCTCAGGGACCGCACCTCACCCAGCTGACCATCACAGAGCAAAGTGTAAGCACAGACACAGACACTTAACGACAGCGTTCTCACTACACAAGCTAACTCAGAAGGATGCTCTGTTATTTTACACACATTGCTTTTTGGGTCAAAAAGATAATAAAAATCCCTGTCTCTAAGTATATAATTAGATCTTTGCTGTGATTTAGGAGACCATAGAACATTTGGTAGAATGTTGAGCTGAAAAAAGGTTATTCTGCAGCAGTTCATATCAACACAACAGAAAAGACCAGGCCAAGAGCAATTATATGTTTTCATCAGCTCCTGCTATGGAAGCAGCAACCTCTGCTGCCCTCCTCTTTGGGAGCTCACCTCGCCCAATCTGCTCAAGCCAGGGTTTCCCTCCCTCCTTACCACTGGCAAAACCTCTCATTCATGTCAACAAGTCATTTGCAAGAAGCCTTCTAGTTTTTGAGATGCCAGATGCAGCACCAAATATTTTCCCCTTTTATTTGACAAGTGTGATTCTGCTTGAGCTGTTCGTGTCATGCTGTCTAACAAACAGCATCTCACAGATCTCACAGCAGGAACGGCACCGCGGCAAGGAGGGATCTCAGCACGGCAATGAATAGCTGAGCACTGATGAGACGCAGGGAAACTGGTGTCTTTCTGCCCACAATCTAGTGAAGTTCTGCATTTGTGTGACCTTGCTCCTGACTTTCTGCCTACCACAATAAGGCTTCTTCTCCCCTTAGTGGATGAGCAGCTCCGTGCCCGTCTGGGTGCTCCTGAAGCCCCTTCGCATCCCCTCAGCTGGAGACTCCCATGCCTCTCCTGTATCTCTTACACCAGACTGTTCCAAAACCTCTGTTCTCAGACTGCTCTCATCCTCTCAACGAGATGGGGGAATATCAGGTAATCTTCCCCTTCTTCAGGCCCAGGAAAACAGGTTTTGTTCAGGCTCAACTTGCACGCAATAGGACAAAGCCCAAGCTAGACACACCTTCCATGCTACCACCACCAGCCCTGCTCACCTCCAAAAGAGAATGCTTGCATCAGCTAAACAAAAAGAAATTCACGAGAAAGGAAGTGCAGCTATCACCAAGCCTAAAAAACAGACATTTAGCAGAAAGACTGTAAAGCAGGCATTTTTAAACACAGTGCCACATTTCCATACAGCCACCCCACTGATAACATATGTCATTTCTGACACTTGCAGGGCTGAGAGGCAAATGCAAAGCGCTGCAGCAGAGCATCCAATTTGTTTAAGCATTTAAACCCTATCAGAGTCAGTATAGCATTAAGTTATAAAAAAATAATCACATGAAAGCTTAAATAGCAGCCACTGAAGGGTTCCTCCTGCTATTAAGCTGTCACCAAAACAAGGTAACGTTTCGGGCAGCCAGTGCTGCTTCCAACCAAGCGGCCTGCTGCCTGCAAGCTTTGTTACTGCAACCTTGAGAAAGGAGCACAACACAAATCTTGCTGAACACAACAAATACTATCTAAACAAACATATTTCACAACTCTTACACAACAACACATGCTTCTGTCTGGCATGCTTCAAGTCAGATGGAGGTGTGCCTTAGCTGGTATTTGTGTTAAATACTGTAATGGGGAAAGGACAATAAAGGTGCTCTGTAGATTTCTGCAGTACACAGTAGCCTAAAAACAACACCAAAACAACCAGAAGAATAAATTACAGCAATCCATCGCTTTTCAGACAAGTAGGCTGATTAAAAGTATTGCATGTATTCATCCGTCAAAAGGACGTTTTCTGTGCCAAGCACGTCAATAGGTACACGAGGTAATTAAAATCATATTCTGCAACGCTGGAAACGTGTGGCTTTTATGCAGCATGGCTGAAATGCTGAGGATGGGCTAAACAACTGAGATCGGCAAGGAGATGCTCCAAAAATTCCCTAAATAAATTAACACAGAGGGGAAGGCAGGGAAACAAATTTTGCTCTGCATACAACTTTTGGTTCAGAAGCACCTACACGCTGACACTGAGATCCCCGAAGTTCAGCAGTTGCAGCACCCGGAGCTGGAGCAGAACAGCAGGCTGCTGAGCCGCTCCACTTTCAAGGCAGAGCAATCTCCTTGCTTTCAGCTTCCAGCTTCGTGATTCTATGTTTCAGATGTGAATATCCATGGGGAGAAAGCGATAATATTCATGCTTATGTATTCCAACAACTTACTGGGGAAACCCTTTCCATGTTTTTGTGCAGAACTCCCACCCTGAGCTACCAACTGCGCTAAGCAAAAAAAAAAAAAAAATCACTACCAACAAAACAAATGAAAAAAGTTATTCTTAGATCAGTTCCTGAGCTGATTAATAAACACTGTGCCTGCTGCGTAACATGACTCCCTCAGCACTGACTGTACTGGGAATAAACAGGCAAAGTACACACATCAGGTTCAGAAAAAGCTGAGTCACGCAGCTCTGCCTCCTGCAGCCAGTGAAGATTTTTGTTGTTGGAACAAAACTCTTAAATCCCCAGGCAGAAGGGTGCTGCTCCCAAGCTCTCTGCCTTCGGCAGCACGGTGACATTCGCCAGGGGCAGGGGTTAAGCTCCGTCACCAGTTCTCGAGCCACCCCTTGACTCACGCAAGGAGTTTGGATGGGTCTATATTTACTGAAGTTACATAGCAGGAGGAGAAACGGCCCTGCAGCTCCAGCACATGACCGTGACTCAGGAGCCTGCCACTGTCTCCGTCTCTATTGCTGATCCCTGGCACGACCTTGGGTGAGAAACCCTTTGGACTTCAGTTACTCACCAGTAACAAAGGCAGCAGCCGTTCTCCTAGCTGGGGTGAGCTGAAACTCTGCTGAATGCCAGCAAAATGCTTGAATTTCTTTGGGAGGAACATGACAGCATAAGCAAAACATTTTATAACAATATGAAGCACATTGAGCTAAAGGCAGCTCTCAGCTATCCCAGAGCTTGTCCGAGGGCCGTCCTTCCTGATCTAGTGGGCAGCACTCAGCCCACGGCAAGGCGTTGGAACTGGAGGGGCTTTAAGGTCCCTTCCAACCCAACCACTCTGATTTCCTGCATGGACACAACAGACAGGAATGAGATTCACTTGTGTGAAACGAGCGGCAGCTGCTGCAGTGCTTTGTGCCTCGTGTGTGCACTCAGTCACAGCACCCACGAACAGAGGGCACCCAGCTGAAAGGGTACCGGGAATGTCATCCAGGGACTTTCAAGAAGCTTTTTAAACACTTTGTTGACACAAAGTATCAAAAAATTGCATCCTCTGGAAACTGAGGAGAAAACTCTTGCAGGACCTACTGTTGCCCCACAAAGACCCCCAGACAAAACCCCATGCACGCTCACCTCTCCCCGAGGTACCCACATCTGCGCAAGTCAGCGGGCTTTCACCATGTTCACTGACCCAATCACACACCAAATATTACAGTATTATAGAATCACAGAGTATCCCCAATTGGAAGGGATACTCACAGGGATACTCAGAGGGATACCCCCAGGGACCACTGAGCCCAACCCCGGCCCCACGCACCACCCAAACCCAAACCCAATGTCCCAACACTCCCTGAGCTCCAGCAGCCTCCTCTGCTCTGGGCTGAACAAAACAAGGGACCTCTAGGCCATTCCACATGGGCACAGAGTGACACTCGATGTACTTCATCCTGAGGGGTCTCGTCCCCAGATTTACAGATTCCTACTTATACAAGCTCCCTGCCACAAAACACAAATGCTCCAGGAGTGAGGTACAAGACAGCACGAGACTCAATGGTAAGAACGCTGCGTGCTTGTTTCTATTTCTTGCCCTACTTTTAAGAAGCAGACCAGTTCTCCCTCCAGCTGCTGAACTATTTTCCTTGAGGAAAACCACAACAGGGACTGCGGGCCGGCTGTGTGGATGCGGCAGCGCTTGAGGCTGCTTCTCTGCACAGAAGAGCCTCTTAGAAAGCTTTCCCCTGGGTCCCCAGGCTGGACAGCTGCAGTTTGGCCTCAGATGCAGGTGAAGAAATCCCTCCAGCAGCACAAACCATTGCTTGGTTCACAATCGCAGAAGGATGTCAGCAAAGCTGTGCCTTGTAACCCCGAACCATCCGTTACTTGGCGAGCTGGCTTTCCTCCGCCCACCCACAGCCTGAATCACTTTACTACCTGAATGACTGCAAGCATGCAGGACCCAATAATCAGCAATTTCTCAGCACTTTAGCTCTTAAAAATAAGTGGATAGTAATTTAAATCACGTCTCTTCATTTCTACCTAATAAATTCACCCACGGGTAGCCACAGGATTCCTTCAGACTGCCCCTCACACAGAGCCAGCACCTTTATTTTTCTCAAGCTTCGGTTTCCGAATAGCCTCAGTCTCAGGAATGGTGCAAACGTGTGAACCTGCGGTGCCCCCGGAGCGTGCTGTCCTGTCCTCCCCAAGACCGAGCCTGCAGTCTTTTAGCAGTGGTGCTGGCTTCAAGTGATGGCAAAACTCGTTTAAAACTTCCAAAGGCGGATGTTGCAGCAAGAGTTGGTTTTATCTGACATGAAAAACAGTCTCACTGCAAGGTAGAAACAACAGCGAGAGCCAGAGCATCCGAGAGCAGCCCCAAATCCATGGACCTGCACCAACGTCGCTGTGGTACCCAGAGAGCCAAGCTGGGTCCCGTACCCGAGCACTGACACTACGCTGCACAGCTCCCGCCCGCCACTTCTAAACGTACTTCATTTTTATTACTGTCTTGGTAACTGGATAATCCACGTCTATCTGTTGTTTTTTTTCCCTGATGTGCCCTGCAGCCAGCAGAACGGGGTCAGGACAAACAAGTATGAAGCTAACGCCTGCCGGGACTGCTGCAGGGCAAGTGAGCTCAGCAGGGTGGGAAAAACTCTGCAGTGCCTGCAATGACTGCAAGGTGCAGAACCATCCCATCTGCAAACGCTACCAACCTCCATGGAGAAGCCAGAACCCTTTACTCCTCTCCTAGGCCTTGCTACAAAGTATCCTCTCACCCAACGCATACACAGGTAACCTCGCACCACTCCCACCAACCACCCAGCTTCACAGCTTCAAAAACAGCCTAACAATCCCACAAACAAGGGCAACTCCTGCCCACGTGCTCCTGGCTTGACTTCTGTTATTCACAACGGTACTCGACTGCAGATAATCAAACACACCATCAGGGTGTTCTGTTTAAACAGAAAGCCTCACTCACAGCCCGTGTTCAAACCTGAGATTCTTTGGTATACATCACACCGAGTATTTCACATTTTAATCAGCTCATTTGCAAATTATCCAGCATCACTGACATCAGCTTGTCCTCATCATGGCATCTCTGCAAAATAAAAATAATACATGGCAGATTTACTCTGCCTGTAAGATGCATCAGTAACTTTAAAACACTGTTTTTCTGCACATAATGGTATCTATTACTTGGAATGTTGGATGTCCCATTAAAACCAACGATGCAAGTACCACAGTTCTTTTGTGAGGCCGAACAGGTTACATGCATTAAGCGTTTCCACTTTAAAACAGAATTTGGCACGAACTGCACACAGCTGAGCTGGCAGCACGAACACCCCGCTTCTGCTGCAGGGCGATGGGACTCGCTCACAATACAAAGTCTTTGCAAATTCACTGGAAAGCTTTCAGGTTTTGATTTGGATGGAAGCAAACAACAAAAAAGAACTGTGACTGTTTTGTGGGGTTATTTAACTATTTAGGATCTTTCCAAAGCCACTTCCTCAAACTGCCAGGTACTCAGTCTCACCCTAGGAAGGTGTTTGGCCTGCAGGGTGGGTTTCAGGAACCAACACGCTGCAGGTGGGAAGGAGCCTGCACTGCTCGCCGCTGTGCCCTCCTCGCAGGCATGCCAGCTCCCTGCGGCCACTCACCCCTCTTCCCTCTGCCCACAGCCCAGCCCTTGGGAGAATTCCCCACATTGGAAAGTATTGGGAAGTATAAACTCAGCCTTCGGAAGGATAAAAATATCCTGACTTGGGAGGAATTACTTCTCTCACGAATGTGGCTCAACCTTTGTTATCCTTACTGCTCTGCAGCAGTTTATCTCAGGGTCTCTCATCTGTGTCATTACCATCCCTGCTAAATTTTTAACAACCTTTTTATGGCTTCAGATGATTTAGCATCATGCTTTCAAGAGGGCAAATGTGGCGAGCTGAACAGGCAGACAGCCCGAAGCAGCGGGCATAGCCCTACAGGCATTTTTTCCTACTTCGACATCAAAAATCACATTCCCACCATGGGAAGAAGGCAAAGGAAACGCTGTTTCCTGCCCCCTGGACAAAGGCTGTTTGTGCAGAGGGCATACAGACACAAGATACATGCTCCTTCCTTCCTGCACAGGACACTGCAGTTACTATTCCCGTGGAGATGTTACGAAGGAGGAGGGTGAACGGGAAGAGCAAGACAAAGTGTCCCTGTTGGACGCGCTGCCTGCCAGGAGCTGGGCTGACACCGTGTCTTTAACCACCCTGCACAGCATCACCGCAGCTCTTTCATCAGCAGCCGTACTGCTGATGGCAAGCATCCTGCTCTCAGTGCTTCCAGCAAACGTACAGTCAACACACTTTGGGAAGAAAAGAACAAGCGCTGGGCTTTCTGCTTCATAAAAGAAAGAATAAAAATATGAGGCAGTCAAGCTGCTAACCAGGAGCCAGATCCTGGTGCTGTGGTCACCAGGAGCGAATTTGGAGTTTAAATCAGTGTAATTTTGTGACACTGGGGCAGAGGTGTCCTGATGGGACCTCCCCAGGGCAGCTCCTTGTTGCAGCCATCAGAGCCCATCGATCCCGAACGTTATCTGCCCAAGTTCAGAACTACTGTTAATGAAGGCACGAGGGTAATGCCACAGCAGATTATCATTTCATAATATCTGTAAATACTGGCATGGATTTAGTTGGCTTCTTACAGAGATTGAAATGCCAGTCCCTGCCTGGACTGCAGCACACGGAGCCTGGAGTGGTCTGGTAATGACCACGACGTAATTAAGTGAACCACTATTTTCTATAATAAAGGTACTCAAAAATATTGTGCATGTCCTTGTGTGATAGGGGGAGAAATTCCAACACCTTCCCTGTTGGAAGTAGAGCTGTGACTCTCAGCAGATAACCCTGAACTACAAAGCGCTTTCAACTTGTCCTGTCTACAAAATTTTGTCCCAGTTTAAGGACATGAACTTTGAGGATGACCACTTCTGCTCAGGAACGGTGCCCGCAGGCAGCTGGGAGCCCTGTTCCATGCCTTTCCTCTTGGCTTCCTGCAGCGACCACCAAAAAGCTGCACAGAGCGCACCGTGGCGCGGGACATGGCCTGGCACCAGGACAGATGGACATCAGCTGCACGCTTGTAGCAGCCCTTCTGCTTACCCAGGGCAGCTCCGTACACTGCACCTGTACAGCCTGCACCTGTACAGCCTGCACCTGTACAGCCTGCTGATGCAAAGGGCCGGGATTGGAACTACTGCTAACGCACTCTGGGAGAAGGAAACCTGAGTTTTTTCTCAAGTTTTCCTTAAAAAAGCAGTACAAAGTTACACTGCAAAACTGTCTGATGGGAACATGAGAGGCTGCCTTAGGAAGAGCACTGCGGGCAGGTCAAGGGGTGCGACCCTTCTTCCCTGCTGGATCCAGGGCCACTGGGCCCAGGTCTGAGCTCCCCTTACAAGAGGGACAAGGACACCTGAGCCCAGCAGCAGGCCACAGCCACGCTTCAGGCTGTGGAGCACCTGGCACACGAGGAGAAGCTGGGTCTGTAACTTCCAGATGGGAATGCTCAGGTGGGATCTTCCTGATGCCCATGAATGCCTGATGGGACTGCCTTGCTAAGAGCCAGACCCTTCTCAGCCATATGTAACGAAAGCACAAAAAGAAATGGTCGCAAATTGAACTACAAGAAATTCCATTTAAATATAGTGAAACCAAGTTATGTCAGTTGTCCCTGCCCTCGAAGAAGCTTGAGCCCCATGCAGCCCCGGCCCAGGACAACCCGCTCTCTGCCCCAGCCTGCAGCAGCACTCAGACTGGGTGATGCCCTGAGCTCCCTTCCACTCCTAACCACTTCAGGGGACTCTAGCATAAATCAGATTAAACGTTCAAATTATACTGCCTTACACTGAAACACAGAAATATCATTGAATAAAACATGCATATTTGGACAATTCAAAGCAACTTAAAAAAACTCATGGCTTCCAAAGGCACTGTATGAGCAGTCCATGGAGAACATGGACACAGTCCTTCTGAGGAGCCAAAAGTGGAATGACTGCTGCGTAGCACCGGGCGGAGAGCAGCACGCTGAGCTGCACCCGCAGAAGGAGGCTGCTCACCAGCCCCAGCCTTCCCCCTGGGCAGTGCTGCTGTGAGGCTGCGGGTGCCCCAGGTCCCCCTGAGCAATCCCGACAGCACTCCAGCGTCTCAAGGGCTCTGACTCTGCAACGGTTCTTATGGAAGAGGGACAAAGTCACTCGCTGGGTTGTCATGAATTCCAAGAGTATGGCTTTGTTAGAGAAAGTCTTTGTAGTGTCAAACCACCTGAAAAGCTTTTCCAGCTAGCAAACAAACTTGTTTCTCCCGATTTATCTAGCTGCAAAGATACTTGTGCCCCTTCTGTTTACAAATGCAGACTGTGTAAAGTTCTGACTTCTGTGCTGAATTCAGTGTTTATGAGGACATACTGCCTCCTGCAACACATTGTGCTTGTTTAAAAACTGTATTTTTCTGGAGCATGCAAGAAAACATCAATTAAATTGCATGGAACAGAAGGTACTATTACAAAAGGAATACCAGAATAGAAATTACTAAATATAAGAAAATGGCAAGTCACTTCACATTATTTTGTCTTATATTATCAACTCAAATGTGTCTCAACAAGTGGCACAATCTGAAAAACATAAAATAAAGCACAGTCCACATGACTGTGATAACAAAACACCCACAAAAATCTCCTGAAGAAAGGGATCTGTGAAATTTTGAAGAAAACTCTTCTGCCAGATCATGCATCCGAGGTGTCCTATGCGGCCAGGAGCCTCCTGGGTGAGCTGGTTATTCAAAATGAGTTACGTTTGCAGCAGGGTAGATGGGCCAAGGATGACTCAAAGACAGGGTAGCTTACACCTGCAAGAAAGTAAGCTCAAGCAGGAAGAGAAAAACAAATCTTCACTCGCTGGCCGCACCAGACCACACAAAAGCAGCGAACACTGCTCTCGCTGCACACTCGGTGTGGTAACAAGCAGCAGCAAGACGTGGCTCTGCAGACGGACCCAGTCCTCCCCAGACTCTGCATTTGTGCTGCAGTCTTTACTTTGCACATGGATGTGATAAAGTTGTAACAGATTTTCCTCCTTCCTTATTAAAAGGAAAAAAAGAACAAGGCTGCTTTCAGTCCCTCCCAAGTGCGTAAGTATTAATGCCAACTCATTCATCCCCCCTACATGGTGACTTCAAAAAACTGTTTCCAAGGCTAAATAATTATTGATGTTAATAGCATTAATGTGCACTTGAAACTGTATTATGCCTTTCCCACTATCCCAGATTTCCTTTCCCAAAAATCCTGTAGCTCTTCTTAAACACAGCTGCAGTGAGAAGCCGAGTGAGAAGCCAGCGATGAAGCTGGGCATTGGAACACAGAAGCACCCTGAAGCCCAGAGGATGCTGCCAGCAGGTGCCCAGGCACTGACACACGGATTTAAACTACGGAGGTGAAAGGCACAGCGATGAAGCAAAAATACTGAATGATGCTATATGTGCAAATACACCCAACATTGTTAACCCAGTCAAAAAACTACTAATCCTATTATGAAATAGAGAGTTCAGCTGCACTTCCAGCAGGTCTTTAACACAAAGGCCAGAAGATTACACTTCCCCTGGATTTATCAGCTATTAAATAACCCACAGTTTCAAATCTCCACCTGCAGCCACATACTCCTTGCAAGCTCAGAAGTAGTGAGTGGCATTACAAACACGTACTGTGAAGCAAACGGACCTAGATGCACAGCAGCAGGCGCCGGAAAAGAAGTGAGGAGGGGTCCAATTACCAACCATGCAGAAAGACACTGATGCGTATGCTGGAGGGCACACAGAGCAGCACCAAGAGTACAGCTATTTAAATTTTCTTTATCCTGGTATGGACAGAAGACCCAAGGAATTGAGAGGAAAGGCAGAGGAGCAGCGGGCAAACACGGGCTGCTCTCTGGTCAAGCCTTGGCTGCTTCATTTCCATAAGGAGAGTTTAATCCATCATTCTGCGTCCACATCGCTGTGGCTGTGAAGACAACTGCTAATTAATATCCTCGATGGCAATTGTACCTGCTCTACAATCTACAGAAGTCTGTGCATTTTTAATTAGAATAAAATCTGCTATAACAGCACCTTACATAAACCAAGGGGCTTCCTGGACAGAGAAGCTCTCCGGAGTGAGGAATTCACTGAAACCAAGAACAGATCAAGGAAGGGGTCTGAAAAGATGTTCTCCAAACGCAGAAAGCAATGACAGGGTGTTTGTACACATGAGAAGACAAAAACGGGGAGGTCCTTGTGCCCCAGGGGGGTGGAGGTTCATCATCTGGCCTCACACACACTGCTTTTTCCCAGCGAAGGACCCATGGGCGCAGCCAAGGGGAGCAGTGACGTCTGGGAGAAGATGAGCAGCGCATGCAGGTGCAGGAACTGAGGCTGCTGCCTCCCACACACCAACAGCCACTGCAGCGTTCACTGTGTCTGGGGCAATAGGTGAGACCAGGGCTAAGTTATTCCTTCCTCCATTCCAATTCCTAAATAAACATCACTTTATTAAAAGCATCTAGAATCTGAATTGAGATATGAATGACAGAAGGGAAGTACTGAATACACACCACGGTTACAACAGAGTTCCAGCTCCTGTAGAAAGGATCCAAGATAACAAAAGAGGGGCTTGGGGACTGCCTATAAACATGCCACAGATGGCACGTACACAAGCTTCCTGCCACAGCTTCCCGGACCTCAAGGTACTGAGGAATGTCTCACTGCTATTACAAATGCTAATTTAGTGATGGTGACATTTTTGAGGACCAGAATGAGACCACAAAACTCTTTTCACTTAAGGCAAAGAACCACATGGCAACAAGTTTCAGCTCCTACAATCTGTTTTGGATTTATACCAGCCACCTAAAAGTCAAGGTCTCTCTACACCATGATCCTGAGAACTCAGCTCTCCTGAACTTCAGTTTTCTATGGGTGCATCTCTACATTGCTACAAACGGATAAGGCATTATTAAAGACAGCTGTTAGTAACTACAAGAGCTTCACAGGAACATCTCCTTAGATGCCCCAGGGTGCTTGACCACGTCAGCTAGCAGCTAGCTGTGGGCACAGAGCGCTGCCCCGCTCAGCGTGCTCCGAACAACACCTGCAGCTTTCGGTGATCACAGAGGCAATTCCTGGCCATTTGTTCCAAGAGCCGCTGGTTGGTGCTTACAGACTGTACTCCCAGGCTAAAGGAATCCCTCAGCACACACACCAGAGCCCACACTTTTAAAGCTAAAGCAGAGAAAGCAGAAAGTCTTCTTTGAATACCTTTCTGACCCACTCCCCTGCTGCGTTGCTTGATCTCACTTGTTTCCTGGATCCTTCAAAACACACTGAGATCCTGGGGAGAAGATGGAACTGCCTTCTCCCGATGCCCCAAGCTCTGCGTGCCGCCTCCTGCCCTCACCATAGCTGCAGGAGCTCCTCCTTCTCTTCTCATCGCTCCGTGGACAGAGGGAAGAACTTTTCTGTTGTCTCCTCCCAAGTACCGGTCTGGTTGCTTTATCACTGCTCCCTTTGCAAGGCTCAGCTAGGCAATAAATTACTGCAACGCGAAGCTGGAGCGAGGCACGGATTTACAGCCCCTCAGCTGCTTCGTGTTAACTTGGTGCGAACTGCTGGGGCGGATGCTTGCTGCTGCACTGGGCAGGCCCACCCTGGCCCTGCAGCGCGCTGCACACTGCGCCCGGCCCGCGCTCATCAGAACCTGCTCCAGTTGCCCAGAGAGAAACTTATCCGCTGCTTCTCACCAATTCTTCCTTCTCTCTGCATGCTGAGAAATCTCAGACAAGTCCCCCTGAAAGGCTGCAGCCCGAACGTGGGGTCAGGGATGTGCCACTCCTCTCCCGGCTGCATGAGGGCCCTCTGTGCAGAGAGCAGAAATGAGAAATGCTAAATCCGCAGGGCCACATCTGGCCATCGCCTCACTGCAGCAACATGTGCCACTGCACGTGTTCCCAAGTGCTAGTGGGGATCGGCACATTCCAGAGAGCAGCATGACTTCAAGGCCCTGGAATCTGAGAAGGCCGAGGGAAGAAGCAACGCTGCCTCGTGCTGCGAGACCGACCCCCAGCACTGCCGAGCTCCTCTGGTTTTGCTGCTGAAACAAATTCCAAAGGGCAACGAAGCGCCAGAGGCTGGTCAGTGCAGATGCTGAACAGCACGCCTCCTCTTGTTCTGGCTGTGTTCATGGAAAAGGCAGAAGAGTAAGTGAAAGAGACACCAAGCCACAGCACTGCACAAGCCATCTGTTTCTGTTCACTTCAGTGAAGTCAAAGGAAAGACAGCTACACAGGTACGACATACGGAAGTGCCTGTTTTCTTTCCCCAAGAGATGCCAACCATTCCTCCATCTGCCCAACCTGTGCCACCCTGCCTGCGGTGCCCAAGGTCAGCAGACCCCTCGGTGCCATGCTGGAATCTCACTGCAGAACTCTGCAGCCCTACAAAGCGGTCCCGCTGCCTCAGCGCGCAGAGCTCCCATACGGGACAGCAGCTCCCTGTATGGCTGGGCAGCACCATAAGGTATCACCTCATCTCTCCCCACCCAAACCGATTGGACAGAAGCCGGAACAGCAAGGGGAGCGCTCCCAGCACCTCACAGCCACATTCCACTGCCTGTGGCCACCCCTCCTTCTAGCCATCTGCCCAATATTTCAAGGTACAAAGCCAAAAGTGGGGAGGAGGCTCAGATGCATGCCATGTGCAGAGATTTGTGGAACCACAGCATTTATTATCCCTCTGTTCTCCATCCTATTATTGCTTCTGCAAGATCCCCACCTGAAGAAACCTCCAAGGTATAGGAGGACGCCGAGATCTCTCCCAGGCAGAAGTGAGCGCTCCATGTAGAGCAGCAGGCTGACAGCAACGGGAGCAGCCTGTGACCACAGGAGTGACACACAGGCTAGCGCTAGAAAATGGTTTTTAGATCTCAGTGATAGCCGAAGCCCAAAAGCCTACAGAGCAGTCCCTGCCTTGAAAAAGCTTGGTTTTAAGAACATTCATTAAGTCATGGTTCTGGGGAAAAACACAATGACCCCTTAATCAGATTCTTACCCAAATGAAGCGATCTGTTCCTTACTGTCCTGGTTACTCTCTCAGATCTGGAACACACACATTAGGCACAACTGGACAAAGGCAAAGGCAACCTCTACTCAATCACCACTAAAGCACGGGTTGCTCAGATACAGAGTTTGTGAAACGCTGCATGGCTGTTTCTGAACCCAGTAACAAACCATTCATTGGAGCACCACGTCGGCTCTGGTCCCTTTATCTCAAAAGGGAAATGTCAGGATTTAAAGGGTCCAGACAGATGAACAATTACAGCACGGAAAAACTTCCACGTGATGAGAGATTTAAAGGACTTTGATTGTTCACCCAAATGAAAACAAACACATGAAGTCACGATAGAATTTCCCCAAAAACGTGGTCCGGAAACAAGAGACTTCCACTCACCTCACTTCTTAACACCAGCACAAGAGCACATTCAGTGAAACCCACAGGAGGAGAATAACAGACCTAACAAAAAGGCAATACTTCCACCCAACACCCTGCTAAGCTGGAACATTTGTAACCGTGATGTAACACTGCAACCTGACCTTTGACAGGGGTTGAAGTGAGCTACAGGAAAGAATATTTGGAATTCTAGGGTTAAAAGCAAAAAACCCCCAAAACAACCACACACCACAACATTTAAGATTCCCCAAAACTCTAACAGTTCAGGGTACAGAAAGCTTTCCCTGGGAAGCGGTTACCCTGCACCTGCTTATTTCAGGAGTCCTGGGTCCTTTCTAGACCTCACTGGTGGAACCGTCACAGGTCTGGTACCTCCATGTCAATGCCTCTCCATCACCTCCACCTGCAATGTAAGAGCCACCTGATGGGAGGCCCTGACAGCACAACCCCCAGTCAGAGACCAGCACGTGCTGTGAATGGCCAGAAACAATAGCTCTGCTGTTTTGCTACCAAATCCTAGCTTTGTGGGCACCACTTGGGGAGCACTGCCCAGACCTCATGCAATTGCACCAACGTACCTCGATCCCGCAGAGTCCCTAAGGAGCCCAAGGCCTGGTGCTTTGCCCTCTCCCAGGGCCAGAACCACAACTCTGGGTATTGCCTTTGTCTCCTCTCGCTCAGCGCGGGGCCTTCCCTGTCCTGTCAGAGGACAAACCCCGCCAAGCCCCCAGGACCCTCAGCTGACACAGAGCATGTAAGGTCACTGCTGACAGCATCGCAGTAACACAGGCTGATGCTCATTTCCAGGGCGATAAGAGCCAGCAGAACAGGAAACGAGTGCTCTCCTGCTGGTTGGAGTGGGGACCTGGCACGCTGCCCGCTGCCTGCCTATACTGACTCAACAGGAAAATATTAAGGGAAGAGAAGAAACTTGATTAGAGCTTTCTTGTTAAGACGCTGCCTAGAATGTCCTCTTTCCTCCCTCTTATCTACCATGATTAGCTTCCCTCTGTTGATGAGGTTTACTAGGAATGAGTTTCTTGATACATGACACAAGCCAGACAACACACGAGGGCAGCTGTGCAGCCCTGCAGTGCTCTCCCTCTTCGCTCAGTCCTCAAACCTTTACCAGCACCTCAAAACATTACCAGCACCACACAGAGAAGTGCAGGGACCTGCTCAGGACCACTGACTTATGCCTGCAAGCTACCTGTGATCCCAAACAGATGCTTCGGCCTCTCACTTCCCCCTTCACAAAGGATGAGCATTTGCACAGCTCCCAACATGACCACAGGTTCCCTACCTTCCCACTAAGTGCCGTCAAACACGCACTGCTGAGCTTTATCCAGAATGGGGAACGGCAAGGTGAAGTGTTCCTTACAGGACCTCATTTGTTTTCACACATCTCGCAGTCTGAAAGGTCAGCTGGAGTTTAACAGCTCATCCCCATGACAGAGGCTGGCAGGAAGAGCAGGCAGCTCGCTTCCTCCGGCCGCCGCAGCGCCCCAGGCCGGGCCAGCCCCCCGCTGTGCCAGGCCGCTGTCCCCAGCGCAGCCCTGCGGAACGCCTCACCCAGGGCAGAACTGCGCTTAACAGCCGGCCTACTCCCACCTTCCAGCTTCATTCCATTCACTCAAACAAGTAAATTAAATGCGCACAAATGAAACAGACAGCTTTTTTTCTATCTCAAACCTTAATATTCCAGCATACCCCGCTTGCCACAATCCCCTACCTTCCATTTCTCTTCTTCTTCTATGCCCCCATTACCTGACCCTTTTGCCCCTTCCTGTTTTAAGATAAGCTTCTCCACTCTCACAGCAACCCTACACTCAGCTAACAGAGACCACAAAAAGACCAATTATAACTCCTATTTATCTCTTCCTCTGTACTTCTTGTAATCAGTTCTTTGTCTAGTTTCTTTTATTAGCATTCATTTCTGCAGTTCATTTCACTGTCCCACTTCTTAAAAGAATTACAGAATTGTGGCATCCTGTACAAAGCGTTTGAAATGGAAAACCCCCGACAGAGAAGAGGACATCAGGAACGGCTGCAGAGCTTAAGGTGTAAGTCAGGCCGTGCCCAAAGCAGCCCAACCCAACAGTGAAGCGCACTCCTCATCAATGATATTTCCTACAACTTTCCAAGTGGCTGCTACAGAACCAACAACAAACCAAGGGCTGATAGCCTTGTGTGCCAGCTACGTCACCGTGAGTTCTGAGCCACGGAAAGGTGTCCCTCAATCGGGTTTTACGCACTGGCCACAGACAAGACAGCAATGTTGAACGTGAGCAGCAAAGTTGAGAATCAGACGAGAGAAGAGGTGGCTGGGAACGTTCTGCTCCAATGCCAGGTCTTACCTGTGACAGCCCTGGGGACGACGCGTGTCCCGGTGGTGTTGCAGCAAGATTTGGATGTCCCTTATTTATTTCATGTGCAGTGTAAGGGGATGGGGCAGGAGGACCCGGCTGTCTTGCTACTTGCGTTACCTGTGTGGAGATAAACTGTTAGTAAAACAGAACATTAGTAATCCAGCCTGTACACATACTGAACGCTTCTTAAGAAAGCAGCTAGCAGCATACTAGTGTTTTATCATTTCTGTTATTATTTTTAGTGAAACACTACACACGTTAGTTAATTGTTGACATGGCTGGGGAGGGATCAGACACCGAGAGCATCCGCAGAGGCACCGGGGAGGTGTGAGCAGACGCAGGAGCTCCCCTGCTGTGGAGATGAGCTGCTTTGCAGCATCCCTTCAGCCCCAGCCCTGCACTCTCCTCATCCTTCCGCTCTGGGCCATATCGAGCAGCGCTGTGATTTTGCAAAGGGAGACACATCCCCATGAGCCAAAAGACAAAATGCTTCTCTCCTATTTCTCTCTGAAAGGCTGAAAAGGAACGCAGAAGCCTCACATTCTGAAGGGCTTGCACCAGCACAGAAACAGCAGAGCAGATATACGTCAGCAAGAATTGCTCTCTATAAAAATACCGAGCAAATCACATGAAGCAAAGCATTGTAGGACATGCCCATGGCACACATGGGTGCTCCACTGTGCTATCTCCGCGACAGAAGCATTTAACACAGAGATGAGCAAGTTGCTGTTGAAAGAGAGGAGAATCCAAGGAAAAGGCAAAAATCAGACACCCCATGGGGACACGTCCCCAGCGGCTCAGCACAGCCAGGCCCTGGTGGTGACACAGCACGGCAGCACTGCCACCAACCGCTCCAACCTGCGCTGCTTGCTGGATGGCACCACTGGGGACAGGCCCTGAGAGCCACGGCACGGGAGGGGACACGGCCGCTGCCCAGGAACACGCGAGCACTGCGTGCTGCCCACCACTAGCAGGGGTGGGCAGAAGAGGCAGGAGAAAAGCCCTGGCTCCTGATCATCAGCTGAGTATTGGCACCAAGCTCCAAGGCAGCACGAGAGCAGAAGTCACAGAGTTCAACTAAATGCTTTTCCAAGTCATGCTGTTACATTCCAAATATCGATTATTTTTTTTTAAACATTACCTAAAACTCCAAAACAGCTGCACCATCAACAAGAATGATAATGTACAACTTCTTGAGACTTGGAAACAGCCCAGCATCATTTACTGCGGGCAGATTTACAGCACCCTTGTGCTCACCAGAGGAAGGGTGGGTCAGGGACAGCACCTCACCCCACCCCTGCTGTATGCTGCCCTTCACCGAGAGGAACCACCCATGGGGTGTGCATGGCCCCGGTCAGCTGCACGGACGCCAGTGGCACAGAGAGCAGCACAGAACCACCCAGGCCCTGTCCCCAAGAAAATCTGAATTCCCAAGCCCTGGAAGACTTGTCATGTCCACAGGGCAGCAGCCAGTGCTCCAAGCTGGCTCCCTAACATGACGGATACCGAAAAGTGCAGCTATGTGAGGGATACGGAAACAAAGGCAACACAACATATGAGGACATCAGTCACATAAGCAGCCCTGCCAGTAGTTCGAGAGCACTCATCACTGAGATGTCTCCTTCCACACTGCTGTGTAAAGAAACAAACCTTATTTTGCAAACGTCAGGCACCAGCAGCTCCTATCTCCCTATGTTTGCAAGCACACATATGAGGCCAGGGCCACCCAAGACCCTCTGCTCTCCCAACTGCGTGGTACCCCAAAGCATGCGGCCACGGAACTGCAAGCAGTGCAAGAGGTGTGATGAGGGGACTAGGGGCACTGGAAGCAACAGTCCGGGATGCTGGGAGCATTCCGCATCCCTCTGCAGAGATTCAAGCAGCTGCATGCAAATAACTGGGGACGGAGGTTAATTAGAGACTGCAAGGCCACCAGCAGCCTTGGGCATCGCAGCAGCCGACATGCAGCAGACACAGCTGTGGTCCTATGAAAACTGCCTGAAAGCCCAATTAAGGTAACAGGACAATCAAAAATCATCCCATTACTATTCCTGGGCAATCTTGGGAGTATCTGATGAGCGTCTGCTGCTGATGGCCAGCACACCCTGCTGCAAGCCCATCAAGCAGCTGTGCTGTGCCACCAGAGCTGGGCTGCTCTTCCAGCACAAGCCGAGCACAGCCTCAGCCCTCCTCCCCCCACCTGCAGCGCGGGTGTCCTGCACCTTCATCCCAGCTCCTCCAGCACGTTATCGACAACTACACTGACATTCATGCTAGATATCTACACAATAGCGAGTGATAAAAGATAAACTTGCTGAATTTGTGTGTTCATTCAGTAATTACAAAAGAAAAAAAAAAAAAAAAAAAAAAAACAATGGAGAAACTCCGTGAGGGCATTACTTCTGTTCTGGGTTGACCCCACAGTGCCTGTGGTTTGGTTTTCCATTTATCAAGTGAGATTCTGCAACACAAACTCTTGGCCTGAGCTTATTTGGGAAACAAAAATCCTTAAATCCAGAGATGAAACTATTCTCCTAAAAATGGATGCAGAAAATGACATACTAATTTTCTAGGGCATCACTTTTTTTCTTTACTGAGTAGCATGAGCTTATCTATAATTTTTGTTTTTCAGAAGCCTTAATCCTATGTTTTAAAAGAAATAACACAAAGTAAAACTCAGGGTGCCACTCTCTGCTTTCCCTTTTGCTTTTTGCATCTTTCACAAGTTTTGGATTATTCTTCCCCCGCTAAATCCATAATTTCAGGCACACGGCCATGTCCAGGAAACCCTCAGGTAAGACTAGAAGGGACGGAGCATGCCACAGGCATTCCAAAGACAAAGCAAAAACGAAGTTCTGACTTGGGCAGAACCCCTTCCTCCCAGCACCCAGCCTGTTCACTCACCCAGTGCAGAGGCCCGAGGCAGCTGCCCAGGATCTGAGCCCCCTGGGCTGCGGGCAGGGAGCGGCGCAGCCTCCTGACCCCGCTCAGCACGCAGCAGCCAGGGCTGCTAATCCTCTGTAATCTCTTTTCTCCAGGATTGTCTTCAATATCCCTTTAAGGGGCACAAAGGTGAAGCAGAGCACCTCTGCAGGGTGTGAGCTGATCCGGGGCACCACCAACAAACTGGACACCTGCACAACAGTCAGTGCACAGCAACCAGCTGGAACCCATCTCCCCCTGAGCACTGGGTTCTTCTGCCCTCCAGTCCTTCCCGACCACCTGGAAGCGCTCGCTTTCATCACCAGGGACAAACACAGCACTCAGAGCTTGTTTACAGGCGAAAACACCGAGCGCTGTGCAGCCGGCCTGCAGCTACAGGAGATGAACTGATCCTCACGCTGCAACGGAACATTTGGGCTCTTCAGCACCTGAGGCAACTTGACACAGTGCAGCAGCTGCTCCGAGGAGACACAGCGAGACTGCAGGCAATGTGGGAAACACACCAGAGCTGGATCGAGCAACACTGCAGGAACTGTCCAAGTTTCCACCCAACAAACTTCCATGCACACCTCTCCAAACTCACAGCTACACCAATTAACACATCCAGGATCCAACTTAGACCTGTTTGTCCCAGAGTGGCTTTGGACCACGCCTCAGCATCTGAGACTGCAGGGCAGTGCCGGGACAGTTACAAACTTTCATCATCATCTGCCAAAGGTTACCCGTGGGGGAACGGGACAGACATCAGCTCCGTCACTTTTCCTGTCTGAGCCCCAGCTCCTGCCTCACGCTGCACTTGGAGAGCACGTCGGCTGCTGGTCACTGCTCCACACCCATTCCCTTTCCAGTAGGAGTCAGCCCCCATGACGTGACTCTGGGTGCCCTGTGACATTTAAGTTCACCTTTGCTGCAGTTCCCTTTCTGATATAAACCAATGTCTTTTCCCCCCAAAACTTCATGCCAAAAAAAACAAATTATTTGGACATGGAAATATTGCACAACACAAACAAAATTACAGTCTTCTGCCATTCCCCTTTCCAGATTCCATAGGTTTGGGATCTCACAGCAGACATACAAATAACTGCTGTGATTCCTTGCGGCATGAAGAGTTTGGAATCACCAGGAAAGAAGCTGCTTACAGGAGAAAACCCAAAACTTAAAGCAGCCCTTCTGCTACGGCATCATTGATGAAGGGGAATTATCACAACGTTAATTCAATGAAGCAAGTGTTTGTGAGTGTGATTTGCTTTAAAATAGCTCTACTGCTAGATTTCAAAAGCAAAAAATAAAAAACCAGAAAAATAGAAATCAAATACCAGTATTTTCTACAGTGTACTATAAAAAATAAGAATAACAGCTGAGCAGACAAGGTGCTTTTCTTTCTAGTATCAGCGCGACTCACTTGAGAAAGAACTTCTAACAAGGTTTTGTTGGGAATTTTCAGCATCTCCAAGCTCCCAGACAAGCTGCACACATCTGAGGAACCACACTTGGCCTGTTCCTCCCCACCTCTCTGCCCCGCAGGAAAACGCGCTCCCCTGATCTCATTCCGGAGGAGATTACTGGGGCACACAGTGAAAGGCACAGGACTGTACAGCTTCTGGCAAGCGGCACAGCTCTGGAAGGAAGAGCTAAAGAATGTGGCTGAGGTCCTGGCATGGCATGGAAGGGGTAACTGAATTGTTTTTCATTTTCATCTGATGAAAAATCGTGATTTTGTCGAAGGGTGCAGTAAGGGCTGTCTTTATCCTAACGCCTCGTCTTCCCCCGGCACAGCATGGGCCCGAGCGGCAGCCAGACGGCCTCGGGCCACGCGGCAGCAGCCCGCAGCGCTCTGCCAAAGGCAGCAACCCCCAAACACATGGGCTGGGAGCAGCTGCGTGGTCCTCGTGGGAACCCATGTGCAAGGGCTGAGCAAATGCAACAAACACGGAAGTGGAAAAGCAGTTTCTGAGTGTAAACGGCATTGCTTTTGCTTACCTTTGTAACATGTGATTTTTGGAAGACATCATCTAGACACGCTATATATAGTACATACATATATATACACTGTATGTACCTCTCTCTATGCTGCAAGCCCAGACCTTACACCCATGACACCGCCGCTCACACCTCCCACCACAGGACCTACGACGCCTGCACTTCTCACACCTCGGCCCGGGGGCCCCCTCCATCCCCAGCCAGCTTTTCTAGGATCTGCTCTCCATCTGCCACCTGCCAGGGGCTTCAAGTAAAAGCTCAAACGGAACCTAGCTGAAACACGTCTCCCTTTTCCCTTGAACAGGAAATGTTCTTCCAAACTCGTGTTTTCTTAAAGCAGACACCTCCAGCCCTGCCCTCTCTTCCTGTGACATATCAAGCAGTGGTAGTTTTCCACGCTGAAAAGCTATTTTAGCTTATTCTTCACAGGTACTTTTATGTTTTACATCAATTTAAATTTTTGCCATCGTATTTTCCCACAGACAATGCATGACAACCTCACAAAGAATTGAAAAAAAAAAAATTTCCCCCAAAATAAATTCAGATATTTTTTAAGTGATTTTTACATGTTGTATGGAGTATACAAGGGATAATACCCAGTGACTTAGTACCATCATTTGCACATTTACGCTCTGTGGTTTTGTGTTCTTACATCCATTACAGATGTGCATATCACATGGGGCTGTGTGTGACACTGAGGACAGCGTGCACCAGACTCCAAGTGCTTGGCAAAGATCGACACGCAGCTGCAGCTCGAGGCCACATGCCGCTGCCGGGGCCCCAGACCTGAGACCCAAACCTGCCCCGGGGTGCCCAACCCCCCCGTAGGGCAATGCCAGGCTGGGAGCAGGAGTGACACGCAGCCCCTCCGCTGGCATCGAGGTGTGGGGAAGGAGGGGGCCCTGCTCAGCAGTTCATGCTTTTCTGCAAGCAGCTTCTGTTTGCTGCATTAAATGTAGGGAGTTTCTTGCATCTGCAGCTTCTCCTCTTGCTTTCCAAATCATTAAAAGAGCAGCTTGAAAGTGGTTTTTTGGCATTAAAAATATTTGCACAACCCCACCAGAAAAGCAAAACATCACTTTCCCAGGGCCCCGTTGATTCAGCAAAGCTTATAAATAACACGGGCTTCCAGCTACTGCCATTCAAACAAAAAAAAGAAATGAATAAAAGGAAAATGGTATAATCCGTTCACAAATAAACACCGATGCATTTCGGAGCTACCTTTCCTTGATGATCAGGCTCTGCAAACAAACAGGGGGCACTGAGCCAGTAGCACCTACCCCAGACACTCAGTGCCACCAAAACAGCTCTGAGTGACTCCAAACGAAACGTTCAGGGTGAAACCCCATCTCCCTGGGGTGTTCCTTCGCTGGGATGCTATCGCAACGTGCCGCCGCCACGCTGCAGCGTGGCACTGCTCACGGGGCAGG
Source organism: Penelope pileata (assembly GCA_013396635.1). Classification (NCBI taxonomy): domain Eukaryota; kingdom Metazoa; phylum Chordata; class Aves; order Galliformes; family Cracidae; genus Penelope; species Penelope pileata. Next base: position 185,383 of record WBMW01000269.1, read on the forward strand.
GGCAGAGGGATGGAGCAGGTGTTTGCATGGTAGCACTGCTCAGTTTGGGGACACTCTCATACCTGCTGAATGCAGTTATGCTTAACAGGAAGGGAAGGGATCCCAAAATCCTGAAGGTAATATTACTGCTGTCCTACTCACACGCAAAAGAAAAGGTCCTCACTCAGCATCATGTCAGGAAAGCCCTGGCTGTGTTTACAAAGCCGGGCAACTCGGGTTCGCAAAGCACCATGCTGGCAGAGCCCGCCGCGCCGCACGGATACTCACAGTGCTGTACACAGCGGAGACTGTCGGGGTGAAGATGCGCTCCTCCAGGGGCTGCTGCACGGGGCCGCGGGGGATCCTGCAGCACAGCTCGTTAAGGAAAGCAGCGGCAGGGGTGGGGGGACCGGCACTGCCAGCTCACTGAAAGGTGAGTGGCACCCACAGCAGAACAGCCCTGCAGCCCACAGAGCCTGGTCCTGCCGAGAGAATCCCACCTCTGGATTCTGTTGGGTTTTTGTAAAAAGGAAAGTGAGGGACAACACAACCCTGAACCCTTCTCGCTGGCACAAACACCGCTGAGCAGCTCTGGGCAAAAAACCGCTCCCAGCACTGCACTGTCACCGTGTCCCCACGTGCCTCTCCCCAGCTCCGGCCCTTACCCCACACCGCAGCGCTGCTCCCAGGCTTCAGACGGTCTCTGAGTGCTGATGTCCAGGCAAACTGCCGTGGTTCTCTTAAACTGGAAAGGTATTGTGGGAATCCAGGGGGAAAAACAGAAAGGGAGGACTACGTGACAAACACACAAGCTAGAGCCCATTCCCCACTTGTGATTTCTTGAAAAAAGCACAAGCAACAAAAATACCAAACACATCTCCAAGCAGGCTGATAAACTGTCTTCTAAAAGCACCTCACTTTTGTTCCATGTTAATGCCCAGCTGCCAGGTGAGACGCAAAGCCCACACCATGGGATGCGCAGCAGAGCCCCAGACCCTCCCCAGCCCCACGGCAGCCCCGCACCGCAGCGGGAGAGCAGAGGCAGGGACCCAGCTTCACTGCCCAAGGTGGTGCTCAGCCCACGTCTCTTTTTTTAATGAGTGCAATAATTCCTGTGTGGTGTCTGAGGCTTCTCGTCGTCTTGCAGACTTGCCAGCTCATGCACAAAGGATATTGTTTGGTAAAATAAAGAGGTTTTACCAAGTCTCCTGTTTGTCTCCCATCCTTATGTCCGAACCAGCTCTCCCAAAGCCAACGCACAAACCGTGGCCATCTCAGGAGCCGCTGGGGCTCAGGAGCCTCCTGCAGCTCCTCCTGCAGCTCCTGGGGAAGGGATGGGGACAGCAGCGCAGTGACTGCTCTGCTCCTCCACTGCCCTCTGCAGAAAGAGGCCCAGAACGTGCCCTGGGGCCAGCAGGGCAGAGCTGCACTCAGGGTTATCCCTCCTGCCGGACACAGCCCCTCTGCGCAGCCAGAGGAGCACTTCTCGCAGAGCAGAGCACGGTGCCACGGCCGCTGCCACCACCTCGAAACCCGCCGCGTCCGATCCGACCATCCACCCCTGCAGCACGATGACCGCACAGCAGCTGCTCCTGCACCACAGCACTGAATGAACAGTGCTGCTTAGCATTTGGGATTGCGAGCTTCTCAGGTGTAGGGTGAATAACGCCTTAAGTTATTACTTACACAGAGAACCACATAATGCTTTGTGGACGTGAACAACAAAACCACACGCAAAAGCCCAACTGCTGTGAAATGACGGAAAGCTGTGCAGCAGGCACAGAGCCACACGCCACCTCCAGCACCCCAACGGCCGCATGCTCAGCCCTGGCTCAAGGAAAACACCCAACAGACTGCCAAAATTTGGGAGAGGGTGATCAGAAACACCGCAGGACACGGCAAGCAGAAGGGATGGAGCACTGCCATGAAAGTCCCAGTCCCAGGCAGCTCCTTCCCCGGGGCAGGACACCCAAGGGGCAGTGGGAAAGTGCAGAGTGATACCGAGGAGGGATGCTGAAGGGCTGAGCCCTCCCACTGCAGGCTCACAGCCGTGGGGCTCGGCACCAAAACCCCCTCCATGCCTGCACACCGGCACCACCAGCGCAACCCACAGCCGCCTGCAGGTAAGGACAGAGGCTCTGCACCGGCAGCCTCCAGCCACTGTTGGGATTTCCCATCTCGGGGCAGTTCTGACAGCTAACTGAGCAATCTCTACCTCAAAAGAGATCGCCCCTGACTTTGGAAAAAAACAGTTTCATCCTCAGGAAGGTTGGGATTTATCTTCTCATTTTAGAACTTACATAAGCCAGGAGAAAATAATCTTTTCTGAGCAGAGCAACGTCTCTTTCTGCGCTCGGGAAGAGCTGCCAGCAGCTCGGGTGAACTTCCAGCACTTGGGGTGGTTGTTTGGGATCACTTCTGTAAAGTGAGGATTCTCATCAGATTGAAGGGAAACCTCTAACTCCTTCCAGTAAAGGACTCAGCCCGGACACAGACAGAAACGCCTTAACTTCCAGTAATGAGATCCAAAGGGTGGAGAAAGTGCTCATTTCACTGCCACTCATCTACCCGAGTGAGTAACTCAGGCAGCTCTTCCATGTCACTGCTCCTGCATGCCTGATCCAACCTGGGAGGACCCCGTGCCTCCCCCCCTCCCCAGGCCCCTCTCCCCATTCACCTCCCCCAGCTGCCCTGGCCCAGCTCCCTGCAGCGGCTCCGACACAGCACGCTGCCAGCTGGGAGGAGGCAGCCAGTGGGTCCCCCTCACCGCTGCTTAGGGCCCGCTGCCCAAGAGATACATACATACATTACATATATTAGGAAATGCACACGAGTGAGGTGCTCGGGGCTGACCGCTGCAAGCAGGCGCAGGGGCAGCGGGAGCTGCAGGCAGCCCCCACGCGGCTGCAGCGGTGACGAGGAGCTGGGGAGCTGCAGGAGCATTACAGACCCGCTGGGAGAAGGCAAAGGACGGCGATGCTGTTTGGCAATGGAAGCATTCTTCTTGCAACCAGAAGTCTCCACAAAGGGAGATCCTTCAATCAGACCACTATAAGCATGCACTGAGGGCAGTGACAGCACACAACGTCTCTGCGAGGCCATGGAGGCCCCAGGCCGCTGTGCCTGGCAGCTGCGGCACGCAGGGGCACCAACAAACACAGAGCACCTGGAAGTCAGGAGGAGTTTCTTGCAGAAATCTTTCCTGCATACATGTCTGTGTGCTTTAACAATGCGGCAAAATGGAGATACTGTGAGATTTTGTGCACTTCTATACCGGGGCAAGGAGCAACCTGACAACATGTAATACAACATTAAGCAGGCTTTCATAGCAGGAATTGTACCAGTTTCTCTGCTCTGCTACTGCTTCCAAGACCAAAGGGGGGTGAGATAAATGCATGACTGCATTTGCCCCCGAAATAGGTTCATGCTCCCACAGATGCCGCTTCTCACCTCTGCGCGCTGGCAGCAGCTCACAGCAGGGCCCCGAGCGCTCGCTGCTGCCGCTCTGCTCAGCGGTGCTGCTGGGAGCGGGCACAGGATCACACAAACACAAATACCTGCGAGGACCCAAGGGCACATATGCAAACACGCATAGAAGCATTCCACAGCCGACAGTTTCTATCCTTGCACAGAAATGGAGCTCCAACAGCCCCTCCCCGGGCTTACATAGCCCTGCTGCACGTCCCTGCTTGTACCAGACCATGCGGTAAACGGCTGAAAAATACAGGATAAATGGCAGAAGAAGACAAGATAAAGCCATCAAGCAAGACTGCAGAAGGGCACGAAACCACACCAAATTCAAGCCTTCGGCACTCCTTGCAGCTTTTTGGTGCATGGACTGTTGAGAGCCCCTTGGCCAGGAGGTGCAGAGGCAGCACGGGGCTGGGAGCCCTCCATGCTCTGCGTCGGATGGAGAATTCAATCACAGCACACGCTCCCCCAGTAAGAAATTTTGCATATTCTCTTGACTTTCTGCTCCAAAGTGCCTGCTCCCTATGCCAGAACAGAGCAGCAGGCATCACCGTAAGCCTGCAAGTACTTCATGATTCAATCTCCCATTCAAAACCAATTCCTCCTCTGAAGGCTGCCTGTCAGAAGCCAAGGAAAGAAAACCTAGGAGGGCCCACTACAGCCTTCGAAACCAGCAAACCCTACCAAGAGACAGGTCCCATCTTAAGCACAAGGGAAATAAAACTCATCAGAACAGTGCCATCCACCCTCTCTACAACAAAACACTTACTACAATCACGTAGACTCCATCCAAGGAGGAGTCAAGTTGCAATGCAAACTCCAAACTTTGGAAGAGCCAAGGTTAACGGTGCCCATGCAAACCACAATTCCATCCCCCGTGTACACGCAGAACCCAGCCCGCAGTCACCCAAGCACGTGTTGCTCTTCTCCTGCTTTCAGCTGTCTTAGACATCCAGCACCTTACACACTTCACAGCCAAGCAGCCTTGTTAATAAGAAATGTGAGACATTATCACAAAAATCAAAACCAGCCACGGTTCCACTACTTTGGGAAATGCTTCAAGGCTTAGGAAGAACCTAATAACACACTCAGCCCTCTTTCTAACCCTTCCTACACCCAGCTGCACATCCTAGCACAGGGGACGTGCCAGGCATGGACCTCGTCCACCCCTGCATGGACCTTGGATTGGGGTGGATCTGGGTTCTGTTTGGCTGGGAGCTGTTTGCTGGCACATCCCTGCCAGGGCCATGCCCAGCGGCCCAACCCAGCCCTTGGCACTGCAGCAGTGCCTGTAGCTCAGTGGCTTTCACTAGTTGTAGTTTAGATGTTTCAGCTCGTCTTGCACAATGCAAGTAGACATCAAAATAAAGCATGATTCAGAGGTCAAAAAGGAATGGAGGATTGTTGTTTCAGTATTTTGTGTTTACTGTTATTTTAGTAGGGGAAAAAATAAATAACTTCCTGGCATGAGCACACAAAAATACAGTCAAAAGCTAAGAGAGGCGAGTGAAGAATTCCTGACAAAGCCACATCACCTTTACACCAATCCTTAATTCAGACATAAACAACAGCTTTCTGACTAGTCAAATGCTTTAAAAATGAAAGAACACATTAAAAGGTGTTTGTAAAATGGCAGCATTGGGTTTATGATGGGGATGCTGCCTGAAACCACCCAGCTGTGTCACGGAACGGCCCCTCGCTATGCCCCTGCTCCTGCAAGCAGATGCAAACCACGCTGGCAAGACTCACTGCCTGCTGTGACTGCCTACACCCAGAAGGATCTTAAGGCAAAAGCCATTATTAAGCTTGTTTCTACATTTTATAGCCTAATATAAAGATCCGTACTGCAACACGTGGAGTCGATGCTCACGACTGAATTGCCCTTTGTCAAACGCATAAATTTTAAGTGGATCAATGAAGTGTTTGTGAAAACTACCCTCTTAACCCATCGTGTTATTTTGTGTATTAAACCAAATTCTCTTTAAGTTTTCATTTATGGACTATTTTATATGGGCAACACCCTAGACAAGCACGTCCTTGCTCTGTCACAGCGCTGTGCTGGCAGAGCGCTGGGGCACGCGGCCCCGCTGCCTCCCCCGTGAGCTGCAGGGCTCTCCTCGGGCACTCAGCCTGCAGGACTCCCTCCTTGCTCCTGTTCCTCCAATCCAGCGACAACAAAGCAGTGAGGCTCATCTGTCCCTCTGCCAATTAAGTGTTCCTCATTAAGCATCACCTCCCAAGTGCCGTGCAGACCCATCTGCCACAAGCAGCGAGGCCGTCAGTGCTCAGCCCAGGTTACACCACGCTCTCAATGAATGTAACAAAACTTTTCTTGAAATTCATCTTAAGCTTTTTACCTAATTACTTATCATTAACCTCGGTACTTGCTTTTAAGCAACCCAGACACTTCCTGTCCCTGCTGCTGCCACGTCACACCACGACCCATGCTCCCACCAAGCAGCAGCAGGGGGGGTCAGGGGCACACGGTCCCATGGAGCCCATGGCTGCCAGACACGCTGCCCACGGCTCTGCAAACCACAGCTCGGAAAGAAAACACACATCTCTACGTCCTCCAACTTCTGTACTTTCTTTAAATACTCACTCCTCAAAACAGCTCTTTCAGAATCCTTTCTTCCTACATACACCCATGCTGCAGGCAGAGTGCTGCGCATCACCCTGCACCGGCAATGCCTCCACAACCATTTAATGGCAGGCAGGAATCTGAGATACGACTTCCCATCTGGCTAATAACTAACGATGATAAACGAGAGCAGGGCTTCAGCCTGCAACGCAGCCCCGGCCCCAGCACCGCACAGCATGCGGAGCCAGGCAGGAGCACTAAGGGAAGGCTGGGGGGAGCAGATAACAGAAAAACCCCTCTGTTGCAGACGTTTCCAGCATCTCATTCATTCCCTGATGCTTCCAAATAAAAATTAACAACATCAGGAGTAGCAGTTGCATGCGGCAGGGCTGGTTACGCCTGCAGACAAGCGCCTATTTATTTGGAGCTTGCTACTTCCAGGCTCAGCTTTGCACCTCTAAATTAAAAAGAAATGGAGACAGCTCGCCAGATCATCCATCACGCGCAGCCCGGCCTCACTGTGCTGCGCCTCACCCAGCGGAGCAGCAGGCAGCTCCTGCACCAAGCAGCACGGGCATGAAAACCCCATCAGTTCCTGCATCCAATGCCGGTGCGTTTCTAAGGGCACATGAGCTTGCCACTCAGCCTTCCTCTTTCTCAACCCAAGCACCAAAGTAAAGTGTTTATTTTCAGCCTTGACTTGGACAGTGTGTTTTGGGTGGAAAAAGCTGTTTCTGAGCCCTGCTGATCCTGCCAGGATTTTCCTACAAGTGCGATGCTGGGGGTGGGTCTGGAAGTAGCCGAGAGCTCTGTGTGTATTTTAACTGAAGCATCTCCAAAAAGGAAGTTTCCAAAGCACAGCCTGAATGAGGCTACAGCCAGGCTGCGATCAAACTGCAAAACAGGTGAAATGCCACAAACCCACCCCGCACTGTGCCTGTGCCTTGGGGCAGGCAGCGCCAGGGGAACAAAGTGCCAGAGAGAGCTCTGCTCCAGTGTGGAAAACTCTTCTCTAGCTGACTTGCTTTCAAGTATTTGCTTAATGGCCCACCTTCCTCCATAAAACTGCAGCCACTGCCTTTTTTTTTTGTAATTCATATTTTATTCTTACAATATACGGACTCTTCTAAGAGATGGAAAAGTCAACAGATTTCATCAGCTCCCTTGAGCTGGAAAGTTGTAGCACTGGCGTCTCTGGAGAGGCAACGGCATCACAGGGAATGTGCCCATGTAGCCTTAAAATTCCGCTTAATGTTAGGAGCGTTATTTACAATCCTCCGTGTCCACGCTAATTAGAACTCCTCCCACCACCCTGCAGAAAGCAGGCCTCACTCAGGAGCACGGAACGGCCCTGTCAGCCCCACCAGGGAGCTGAGCTCATGCCATGCAGCACGGTGCAGCCGCGCTGCTCAAGTCCACAACAAAGCTTTCCTTTGCTCCTTGCCCAATTACAGAGGAATGGGTTTTGGTGCCATGGCTCTTTACATCTGCATACTAGAGGCAAAACTGGATTTTTATTTTTTATGTTAAGAAGACGTACACCAGGCCATCACTTCTTTATTTCTTACATTTACGAACTGATGGTTCCACGTAGCCGCTACAGCGAGAGCACATTTGCACAGATCCTGCAGTGAGACTGTGCACCTCCCAGGATGACCCACAGGCTGCAGGACCAGGGGAGCGCCTGCATCTTCCCAGCCTGGCAGGACGGGCACACCACAGTGTGCATCAGTGGAAACCACATGATGGAGCAAAACCACATCCAGCCTGGGTAAAACGTGCACCTCCCCACTACCAAAAAAAGGTGACATGCTTGGGAACCCATTCCCAGCTGGCTCTAAGGGCAGTCACCTGCAAAAGTTGGGTCAAGACAGCAGAGGAAGTGCTCAGAGAAAACCTCTGAGGTTAGCAGAGGGATGCCATGAGCAGAAGACATGGAAAGCAAGGAAATCCCAGCTTTTGCAATTTTCCTCTCTGTATGGCACAGCACTTCCATATCTGAGGTCTCAATACTCACTTTCTAACACTCAGACTTTTTGCCTTTCAAAATCCACACGCAGCCCCAGGTTCCTTCCAGGGGAGGAATCGATTAATGCTCATCACACAGCCCTCGAACAAATGATTTGGAAGGAGGGGACTGGGGAAGCAACGTCCCTCTCTCTGTGAGCAAAGATCAGGTTTGCAACCACCTGAGGAACCTGAACACCCACAAGTCTATGGGTCCTGATGAGATGCATCCCAGAGTCCTGAGGGAATTGGCTGATGTAGTCACCAAGCCACTCTCAATGATATTTGAAAAGTC